>JAGTXK010000006.1:0-15132 GCA_019096195.1 Boletus sp. NGJ
GTATATTCAACCAGACCAATGTATAACCCTCAATTCACCCCTTGATCATGATACACCCCTCCCCCTGCCCCCCCCCCCCCCCCACCCAAACCTCAGTGCCTGCTATGTGCCCACATCCACAACAAACTGGCACCTTCACCAGTCAAGGTGCCCCTATGGAGCTAGACAAGGCAAGAGTGGCTGGGCTATGCTGCAAGTGCAGAAAGCCCTGGTCCTGTGCTGACCACCCCTCTCACCCTTGCTAGCAAGTGAGAGGCATCACCATAAACAGGCAAGAGGTATGCTCTGAAATGTTTGCCACTATTAGGGCAATGATGGACAAAGCCAAGGCTCCTCAGGAGGAACTGGTAGTATATGCTTCAGATGTAACTGTGGACTTGGGTTTTCAATCTGTACAGTAGATAACAGTTGCTCTGCTGTACCAAATAAGTCATTGCAATTAAATTGATTCTCTGTTCTAAGCAATAACAAGACTGAAATTGAAAACCAGGTAAATCTGCACGGCAGCCTGCCAGTAAAAAGCATAATGATTCTACCCCATCCTAAAAAGGTTAAGTTTGACCCATCCATAAAGAAAGATGACAGACCAAATGATGCCGACACCATTCCATACAAACATCCAAAGGAAGCATAAAAGGAAGAGATGTCCTCTTGTTCCTGGTTAAATATGTTAGACCTGTGGCCTATATGTTGGATGAAAGCTTAGGTGGAGCACACTAATGTAGAGTGGAGCATCAGACATCTGAAGTCTTTTGTCCACAACACCAGGACAATTGAAGTATCTTGGGACCTTATGCAAAATCTCTGAAAGCTCTCCAATGAAGATGTGTACTGGGTCCTTCACAATCTACAACACACATCCAAATTCTGGAAAGCATCCCCCCAATCAACAAAACAAAACTCATTGGAAATCCTAGTCAGGTAATGCTACCCAACTAACAAAATGAAGAAGTCAAAGCCCTCATTGACTCAGGCTGCACAGGATCTTTCATACACAAGAAGTTCATGGCTGAAAAGGGTTTACCAATCTACTCACTTCTCCATGCCCTCACCGTCTACAATGCAGATGGCACACTGAATGCTGGAGGAAAAGTAGAAAAGTTCATGATATTCGAACTCTAGATCTAAGATTACAAGGAATAGCTATCCCTCGCTGTTATGAACCTTGGACCCAACACAATCTTCCTTGGACATGATTGGCTAAAGACACACAACCCAGCCATTAACTGGAAAACAGGTAGAATCTCCTTCTGCTGCAAAGGAGATCATATAACACAAAATATAGATGAAGAGGAAGATGAAATGGATGTAGACTATAGCCCTCCCAAGGTGACTGACTCCTTACAATCGATGTAGTGGAATATGTGCATAATGTTGCCACAGAGGTAGCCATAAAAGACTACACACAAAAAAAGAAGACCTTTGAGAAAGCTATTCCAAAATACAATCACATTGTTCTGTACCATATGACAAGCCTGCTTGCAAAAGGGCTGATCAGTATGGTGGTCTGAGGTGGGCCCAAGGTATATAAGGAACATAAGAGACAGTCTGGCCTGAGTGAGAAGAGCATTCATAGACAATTGGGGGCCCAAATGCATGTATAATCAATATGTGGTCATTGCAAATACATGGGCCCAAGTCAAAGTGAGTTTGTTAGCCAGGTGCAGACCTGATCTGTGTGGGGTATGAGGAAACCAACCAGGCCTGAGTGATACTGGTTGTGACAGGTATGTGCAGGCCCGAAGGGTAGCGAGTGTGATGGATGTGGGAGGGCCTGAGGAGCTCTGAGTAGGATGGGATCATACAGGCCTGAGTAATGAGTATGCTTGACATGGACAGGCCCAAGTGCTACTGGGCAGGATGGGAACAGGGGGCCTACATATCGCTGATGCAGAATGGCAATAGGCGGGCCTGAGTGTTCTCTTGTGTGATGCATATGCACCAGCCCAAGGTGTCAAGGGTATGCAGGGTGTGGACAGGCCCAAGTGGGTGGGACTGCTAGTAGGATGACTACAGGCAGGCCCAAGCAGGCCCAATGCACAATGGCTACAGGCAGGCCCATGGATTGATGACTCCAAGCACAATGGGTATGGATAGGCCCAAAGAGTCAAGGGTACACTGGATACTGATGGGCCTGGGCAACCACAGGTACATTGTATACTGACAGGCCCAAGTGAAGGTGACTGCTAACACATTTGGTACGGGCAGGCCCATGAGTCACAAATGCATGATGGCTACAGTTGGGCCTGAGGAAGGATGACTCATGGTACGATGACTACATGCAGGCCTGAATGCTACTGGACAGGATGGGAATGGGGGGCCTGAGCATCATAAATGTGCAATGGGTACAGTCAGGCCCGAGGATTGATGACTTGTGGTATGGTGAATACACACAGGCCCAAGTGCTGCTAGGCAGGATGGGAATGGGGGGCCTGCATATCACTGATGCAGGATGGTGATGGGCAGGCCCAAGTGTTCTCCTGTGTGATGCATATGTACTGGCCTGAGGTGTCAAGGGTATGCAGAGTGCAGACAGGTCTGAGTGGGTGTGACTGCTAGTACAATAGGGATGGGCAGGCCCAAGTGTTGCAGATGCACAATGGCTATATGCAGGCCTGAGCTACAGGTGGGTGCAACTGTGTGGGATTACTAGTGCAATGGGTATAGGGAGGCACAAAGAGTCATCAGCACGCATGATACTGACAGGCCCAAGTGGGGTGGGACATTGAGTACTGGCAGGCCTGGGTATTGATCACTTCTGAGTGCTTTGGGTGTGTATAGGGCCAATTGAGTGAATGGCACTGCAGTGCAGATGGGCAGGCCAGTGGCCAATGAGTGTGATTGAAATGAAAGGCCTGGACAGGCATGGCATCTATGCCATAGTGTTAGCAAGTCCGAAAATTGATGAGGCTGAGTAGTATGGCTTCTGGCAGACCCAAGTATCAGTGAGTCTGAGTACACTGGGGTCAGGCATATTGTATTTACAGGATTACACTACACATGTTGTTTTTGTATATACTCAAGCATATCCAACATCTATAACTGTGTTCATAAAAGATCCATCTTACGGTTTGAAGCCCAAATGAACGAGTCGATGGCCATTTGCATGGCCACACCAGCCAGCAGATGCTTGATTGGTCTATGTTGCACTGGGGCTGAGTGATTCACCAATATAGTAACCATAGCTGCATTTGTGAACACTATTGCAAATATTATACTTTCAGTAGCCAATGACGTTATAGACACATACCATAACCCGGAATGTCGATGACATTCACCCCCTCTGTAGCCAACCTATTACGCTCAGCATCATCTCCTGAATTCTCTGAACAAAACAAAAGTTTTGACAGGGTTGGTGAAAATACAGTATGGAATGTACTCATAGTGGCCATGGATTATTTGTTCCACTGCAACTTGCCTTGCATCTCTGGCCTCCCTACTGAGCATCTGTTGTGCAGTTCGAATATACTTTCCATCACATATGTGTGCATTACCAGGGCCCTTCGGATATTTCAGGTTCTGCTCTATTGGCAGTTGTGGAGGCAATGCATTGGGTGTGGCTTCACAGTGAGCCAAAGTAGTGGCTGTTTTGGGAGTTTCTGAAAACTTTAGCCAAAATAAGAGAGGAGTTGGAATATGCTCCAAAGCATTGAGAAAAGGGGGGGAGGGGTAGGGATACGATTTAATGAATTCAGCAACAGGAGAGGAGGGGGCAGGATGCCATTGACCACCACATGTGGCTGAATGGATGAAGGTGTTGGGATGTGAAATGTTTCTGACAGGTTTGGCTCCAAAGGCACAAATGGAGGGGGAGTGGGCACACCCCAATTTAAATTTGAGTCGATTGACATATCGGCCATGTCTAATGCCAGTCAATGATCTGTGTGCAATTAAGCAGACCATCTATGGACATCAACCCTGGATGGGAACAAGGAAAGCGCCGAATGTGATGTTGTGACCAAACAGTTGTTGTCTGCTAAATTCAATATGTTCATGAAGCTTGGCTCACTGATAATAGCACCAGTTCTTACCTGGAAAGATGAATTGAACATGTTTTTGCATGATGAGATAAGGGCAAAAGGGGAATGAGGTGGTTGTTGGTGGATGATATTAAAAACTATATGAGTGCTATAGGGACTAGCCAAACTGAGCCAAGTGTGGAACAGGCAGACGATATAATCAGAGTGTAAATTCAGAAGCTACCTGAGCAGAGCCGAATGTGGAATCGGTGGACAATCTGATCAGATACTGAATCCTTGGTAAATGCCAATATATATTGGGACAGCGCACTCACCCAACCAAACCCTTCTACAAACTCTTTGATTTCAGTATCTTAACATCCCCAACAATGTCTTCTACAATTCAATCTCTCATTGAGGAGTCCACTCAAGCCATCTGCTTGGCCATTGAGGCAAAAGTGCTTAAGGTGACCCTTGGGAATGCAGCTCAGTCCGCAATGTGGCATGAGGCAATCAAAGCTATCCAGGTCAAACTTGTGAGTGTAAATGTCTCTTTTTACATATTTAGGTAACTACATCCAATTTAGGATATTATTCGGTCAATTGCCAAGAGCGCAGAGCACATCCCACGCCTCGCAATCGCCTGCGATATCCAACTTGTGGGTTATCAAAACAACACTTGGCTGGCCTGGAGACTTATTCTCAGGAACGATGTCAGCGGTCGCCCAGATCATCCCTGGCTGAAGATTGGCCAGGTGGATGCCAGAACCTAGATTGCGACTGGCTCATGACTAGCAGTTCCTACCTTGAACACCATTGGACCAACAGGCAAGAATTACAAGACCAACAATATCACTGAGGGCAGCAATGTGAAGGAGTTAGAGGTCCAGCTAAAGAAACTTGACAAGGGCAATGGGAAGGCTCATAAAGATATGCCAGAAGAAGCCGTTGAAGTGCAGTGAGGATGAACTTGGCACCAAGTTGACCAGAGAAAAGCTCTAGCAGCCTACAGCAAGAGTCGGGCATGCAGCAACACATGGCTCTCAAGCCCAAGATCGACCATACCACCAACACCAAAGGATCTCTCCCCCAAAGCACTGATATCCACCAACTCCTGTGAAAACTGCCAATGACAAGGGCCAACCTTCAAAATACAGTCTGGATGCATGTGCACTGAATGCAACAGATGAAAGGTTAGGTGTTTGCTCCTGAAGAAGTACCCTCACTCAGCATCACCTGCCCCTCAATCCCCATTGCCTGCCCATACTGTGCCAGTGAAGGAGTGGAATCAATTGCAGAGTTGCCTAGTGTGCTCAAAAACTCCATCGTTACCACCTGTCACACTTCAAACTACCTCTGGCACCAGTCAAGCCTCCAAATGCAACAGCACTGCACCGAGCATGCCCAATGCATAGCTCAAAATCAGTCCCCCAGCAAAGAAGGCCTGGTTATTGGCCTTCCACACGAGAACATCAAAGCAAACACAAGGTAAGTACCTCACTTCGTTGGATATAAGTGACTAGCTCATACATACCCGTCAGTTCTCAATGCCATTGTCATCCAGCAGACAAAGAGGAATTTGCCAAATGCACAATCAGCCTCAGTAGATGTCCCCTCAGACTACAATGGCCTGTTGAAGCTATACTGAGAACTGCAGGCCTGCCATGTGCAGCTGGAAGATCAGGTCACCACCATTAAGGACTCAATGCTAACATTTGGTCATATACAAGAGAGTTTACTGGACTGGGCATGTGGGATTTCGGATGACAATGTTCATGGTCAGTCCTTTTGTATGCAATACCCATTGCATCAATGTCATGAGCAGGTGCCATGGCAACAAGCTCCCAATGACGAAGACTCCCAACCCCCAACTGAAAATATCACCAATGACTTCCATCCTCCACCGGCTTCCCCTCCTAGTGAACCAGTTCCCACCACTGCCACCTTGCAGCCCAAACCTCCAACCCCTTCCCAGGCCAATGTTCAAACAGATCTGGGCTCTTTTTACGAGCACATCCCATCCAGCAATTGGGGCCCCCCACCTCTATTTAGCTCACATGGTCAGGCTGAACTCCCTGTGGCATCAACCTTGAAGCCAAACATGACATCGGCTGCTGAGTTGTCCAATTAGAAGGAAACAGTCAGCAAGGAGACTGGTAATTGAATGGCCAATGCAGCAGATGGCATCCCAAATGCAAGTGAAGGAGGAGTGCCTGGGGTGCCTGTGGAAGGTCTTGAGGATGACAAGGTGCAGGGCCCAAAGGGCCATGATATTATGTATAATACATTTTCTATATAGTGGACTCTCCCAAACATTTGGTATATACACGCGTTTCTGCTGAACAATATGGTCAGAAAGAATGGCAGAAGCTATTTATGGGAATGCTGAGGTACCAAGCTCAGCACATTGACATCCAGAGGAACTGGTGGTTTGCGAGACCTTCCTGATCGATGCAGAGTCATTGGCTCTGTTTCATCATCTTATCAGATGTTGAACAGAAGAACATGAAGATCACCATGTACCATTGGATGGTGGGGTGTTCTGAGAAGTTGACACTGGATTTGCAGTTCGAGACCTTGGTCTGTCTGAGCCATCGGCATGAGGCTCAGTCCTCAGCACTTTTAGGGCAGGCTTCAATCACTTTCCTGACTGCTCACCATCTATAACAGAACATGTGTCACAGCATGTCAGCACTACTAGGAGGCACATGACATATGACCACCATTGGCTAATGCGGGTCTTTTGAGCTTTGGCTTCAGATGTGATTGGGTTAGAACAACTGGGAGCTCGTCCACCCACCTGCCTTCCTGTGTTGCCTCCTCCATCTGGCTCTGGGAGGCTTGAGCTTGTGGAACTTGTTTAGAAATGACCTTCGGCCCCACTTTGACTTTCTGGACCTTTGTTTCCCCTACCCAGGTGGCTGTGAGAATATGATGAGGTGTGATTCAAATTGAGAATTGTGTTACTCACCATTCCTTGGTGGTCCAATCTTGAATGGTTCAGACTGACCTGATGGCTGCTGATGATTACTTAGTGACAGCCTCAGCCTGAGTCTTCTTGTGCTTGGCACTGCAACCTGTGTCACTGATTAGAAGATAAGTGAATTAACTAATGAATCGTAAGACATGTTACCTACCAGGTTTTGGTGGGCTACCACAGTCAACCACACCCAAATTAGCTTTTGGGGGCACATTCCGGACCTCATCATCACTTTCTAACCAAACAATAGAGGTCGGACTCTGAACCTTCCTTTGTTTTCCCTTGTGCTGGATTGATGTAGCACTTTCATCATTCCCACTTTCAGAGTTGGATGTCTCAACTTCCACCTGCAGCTCATTCTTTCCATTGAACCAAAATTGAAAAGAAAATATATGATTAGGTGCATTGACCTGTCACTTGCAAATAAACTGAAGAAACTGCTTAGCCTCAGATGTCTTTAAATGGCTTGGGTCATCCGGAAAGATAAAATCTTCAGAAAGATGTTCCAGTGCAAATAGATCATCCTGGAACTTTGCCAGCCTTTTGAATGGAGCCAACACATTTGGATTTTGGCAGGTGAGGCCTGCCAGCCAAATTAGGATTGAGAATATCCAATGTAACAATTACTTATGGTAATGAGTAGTAAGGAATCAGTGAACCATGGCTTGTAGATCCCCCCAGCTCAGGCCAGTCAGCTCTGAGATCCAGATTGTGCCATCTGGCTGTGTTACCATTTTGACAGGGGCATTACTCTGTTTCTACTTGCCCTTAGTTGGCTTTGTCCTAGTGCCCTTGGTCCTGCTGTTACCTTCCTCATCCAGCTCGGCCCCATCGCCAGTGCCATTGAAACATTTCCTGAGATACTGATCTCATTCATCTTGGATGCGATCAAAAGCAACAAAGTGAGGGCCATGTGCAATCTCTGAGTTGAAGTCGAAACTTCTCAGCCTTAGACCGAAGAGCCTTCCTGATGGAATTGGAAAGACATACTAGTTTGAGAAGACCTCACCCTTCTCATCCTTGAATCCAGTCAATATGATCATCCAGATCCCCCTCTCTTCCACATTTCCTTGGCGAACTGCTTCATAACAGATGCTACCCCCCTAGTCGCAAACCTACAAGGCATGATTTATCATGACATGTGCTCAAAGCCACATACTTACCATGCCTTGGCATCCTCCGGTGCACCTTGCTGATTTCATACCTTAGCAGTCAGTTCTGCCTGCTCCATTTCCTTGGGGGATAGACCTCTGACAACCTCAGCCAGAACCGTTTGGTAATGCCAAAACATTCCAGATGATCCTGGTCTGGCCCCAAAGTGCTCCTCAATCCTCTTTTTGATTTCATCTTTTGAGAGCTTCTGAATGACTGTCTGAGCTGTCCACTGGCGACTGAAGGTGAAACTCTTCTTCTTCTTTCCTACCTAATTGTGTTGATGGATCCATTGCAGATATATCTACAGTACATTTAGCATGAATTGACAAAGCAAACTTGAAATCATCCTCATCTGAAGCTGCTGGTCCCACTCTCCTACATCCTTGCTCAATTTTTCATGCTGTTGGCAGAGTTGGGTGACAAGAGATCTCCATATTGTTTTTCTTTTGTTTCTCTTTGCTTCCTTCCATGAAGACCATCTCCCCTGCTATATAGGGAAATTCTGGTCATTTCTTCAACCTCCTGTGCCTTTTGGATGTTGGAAGGCCCTGCTGCCTCCTCAGAAGAGGCTACAATTGGCTCAATGGCTGCCTGTTGCTCATTGTCAGATCTAAATGCAGTATTTTAATATTCAGTTGCAAAGTAGTCCTCCTCACAGTCAGACATTACAATGGCTTGGGTTGAGAAAGAGAAGGCTAACAGAAGACTGTGTTCTTTCATTGCCCACTCAATATGGCCCTTGACTACATCTATCTTCTTTTGTCACATCTGTGCCAGAGGCCAACAAGCTGAAGTGACATGGTTGCTGCAATGCCCTCTCATCTGATGTGACTCAAGTGGCCAATGCTAGGCCCTTGTCTGTTACACCAAGTAACCGAGATGACCCCAATGCTCCTAGGTGAAGTAATTAATGTAGAGGTGACATCAAGGAATGAATGTCATGTGACACAAACTGAAAAAGCCAAAGTCAGGCCCTTATTTGTCAGGCTGTCAATATGCTCAGGGCACTGAGCAGCCAAGGTGACTTGGAACCCAATGCACCCAGTGAAGTCATTAATGTATGATAGCATTCCAGCAGCGAAAATTATGATCAAGCAGCAGTGCCTTGAGTACAGTAATACATTAACACAAATTGTTGATTGGATATCCATCTTGTATTCACAAAGGTCTGATTAACCAAAATGACAATCTAACCGAAATGATGCATCTACCCCTGTCAGCATGAGGCTCCCACTAGCCAAGCTGACATTTAACCCGGAGTGGCATGACCAACATGCTATATGGGTGATGTAACATAGCAATTCCCCTATGGGTTATAGGATGAATGGTGCTATATATTCATGTAAGAAGTTAGAGAACAGTCCTAATCTGTCCCAAGAATGCCAAAAAATTCCAACAAGAGAAAGATTAAACCAGGCAGAGTGACCCATGCAACATGGGTAACAAAGAACACCACAAGGGATCCAAAGATGACTTTTGTCAGATTGCAACCTGCCAAGAGTGCTACAGCCACTCTGTCACAATCAGCCTGATATAGTCCAAGCAACCCTTGGCCTTCTTGTTCACAGTTTACAGTCCCTAGTGACTTATACAGTATGTACTTTGGCACATCTGCATTTATCATTCTAATAATATCTGGTGAAGTCTAGATGAAGGAGACCTGGAATTTGACAAGATAGAGCCTATCCAATTGCCCTGAAAAAATGTACCAATCTTCATCTATGTGCAATGCACTCATTCATATAGTCATCTAGCTGTTGAATGGCTATCTCCAGGAATGGGTAGCTCACAAGGAAGAATATCTAAAGGCTCTGCTAGACATGGAAGCCCCTTCACAATCTCGAGAATGTGGTGAATGTCATAGAGATGGCATTTATTGATGTTTGGACTGCTTTGGTCAGCCATCATTTCGCACCCGATGTTGTTGGGACCAGCATCAGAGGCATCCATTTCATTGGATTGAGCAGTGGACAGGAACATTTTTTGAACATTCCTTACTCATGTTGGTGAGCCAATTGAAATTTACTCTGCAATGAAGATGGCTTGAGCAATTTGGGAACAGACAGGCTTTGAACTCAATTTCAGCCACAATGGAGGTAGCTGCCCACAAGGAGGTCACCAATTCTCAAATAAACCTGGAGGACCACTTCCCATGGATGATGAAGCTTGGGAGGACATTGATCAACATGATATTCCTTCCTACCTCCAGTAGCCAACCGGCTCTGATTATCCCACTGTTGTTGATGTAACCGGTATTCATTTCATTACAGTGAGCTACTGTACTTGCCCAGATTCCGAGCTGGAGTATCTTCAGTTACTTTGGTGCAAATTCTTCCCAGCAACTCTGCAATTGCTGAGAACAGCCTTTACATTTGCTGTGCTGGACAATTTCATCTGAGATAATCTGGAGTGTGGAACATCTGGAATGAACTATTACAGCAAGCTCCACAGGATCACATCAAATATTTTTTCCTCATATTGTGCTGGTATGTGTTCTGAACCTATTCACCAATTTGGTGTTTGCTGAGGGCATTTGAGAACCATTACTGCAAGTTACTTCAGGTGGCCCAACAATGGAGGTTTCTAAAGCTGCTCAAATGGAATGGCTTTGGCCATTGTGATCAGGATCTGAGGAAGGGAGAACTGGCCCTTTTCTGTCCTGCCTGTCCACAACCCAGAATCAATGTACATGCATATGCAGAAGAGCTTGCTGAGTGAGCAGATGTTAATCAAAGTGATTTGCCATTTTACTAATTTCCTGAAAGCCAAAAGTATATTTGAACATATGCAGGAGAAGCACCCTGGCAACCAGACATGGCTCATGGATGGCCTCGGCTATATGATCACTCAACCTGACTATCATGCATATCTCAAGGTGACAAAGCACCCAATCAAGGTGATAGGCATATTCTACAGTAGGTGTGGGCAGGACTGATTGCTGATATCTGAGACTAGCAATCAAGCTGCAATAATCACCGAGCTGTGAACCAAGTGAATGCAAGCCAAGGCAAGTTAGAGGCCACTGGGATTGGAGGCTTGGCATGTGCTCAGCATGGATGCTTCGTTCCACACTCAGTAGTGGATTTTCAGAAGGAGGAGAGGTATGTGGTATGCTGGGTGATATGTCCCCTTACTCACACCCAGAAAGGCAGGTCAACATGGACTATTCATTTGCAAATGCCCTGGCTCACAACATGGACAAAATTGGGAGGGTTGTCAGTTTTTATGATATTAACTGCTCCTACATGAAAAAGCTTCAAGCTCAGTTACAATAAAACAAGTTCATCCAACTCCCCCTAACTCTCGATATCATACCCAGGATTGGAATCTGATATGTGCACGGGCACCAGGCATCCTGCTTTGCCCAGTATGCACCTCTGTTCATTCCCAGGGCAGATTGGATTGATGGCGAGATAATCGAGACATTATGGTCTAATTTGAACATATTTGAACATAGTGTCCAGATCCACTTAGGGAATGTCATCCTCCCATCGCCAGGAACTTCTTGACTTCCAGATGAATGACTCTAATTTTGTAAAGATGATCAGAATAAGTACTCTTTCCTCTCCCCATCTAATGGATAATTAGAGCTTACTTTACTCATTCCAGGTGAAAGCTTAGCCAGGAAGCTAAAGGTTGCTCAAAGGGCCTTGACAGCTGCCCATGCTGCATTCCAAGACCTTGATGCAGGTATTCTAGATATGCAAAGACAAGAGTGGTTGGATCAGGAGCTGAGGGCAATTCAGACATGTCTCAATGATCCCTTGGCGATGGATATATTTGAGGTGCAATTGGAGAAAGGTAAGTTCAATAGGCAAGTGCATCCCCGATTGTCCCTTACCAGCATACAGCACCCACAGTTCATGCCATTGAGTTGGAAATGCTAGAAGACGCAAATCAGAAGACTGCATTTTACCATGGGGCAACAACATGGCTCTTCAGAGGGTTAAAATAGAGGAGGCTCAAATATCACTCAAAAAGGAGATGACATGGATGAGATTGAGGGGGACCAAGTTGCAATGGCTTGCTCTTGCCTGAAGTGCTGAACGGTTATCTGGCCAGCTATTGGGGTTTCTGACCAAAGCACCTGCATTCCTCACACACAAAGAAGAAGATGAATTGATGTCAAGCATCTCAGATAGCAATCCTGATTTGGATGATGAAGACATCATCAACACCCTCGGAAATAAGCAACCCCATGAAATAAAGATACCCTTGCCATTGAACTTGAGTGTTGAAAAATGCCTTGCTTTGGGTGTCCCCCATCTTATTGAACAGGAGTTGAAGCTCCAAATGGGCCAAGCAAATGACACCTTGCATGAAATTCAGCTTGCATTGGCAGACAAAGTGGTCCTGTTCTAAAAAGATGTTCAGCATGCTTTCAGCTATGCACAGAGCATCCAAGCTTGGGGGAAAGTGCATGCCATGGATTTGGTAGTCAACTGACATGCTGCCATTTATCAAAAATGCCAACTTGGAATAATATGCCTTAGAGCTGATGATGAGATGTTAGCCAGGTATCAGCCTTTGACTGATGAAGATTTGAAGGTTAGTACCACGGTCACCATCTTGAATGCCCGGAATCACCAAATGGCCTGGTTGGCCTGGTTGTGGTCAATGGATATATCTAGGGACACTGAGATGAATGATTGGATGTCTGAATGTAATATATTTTCTTCTGCTGAAGCAAAGTCACTCAAACTTAACTGTGAGTCTACCGAGTGTATTGGCTGTGTGTCAAAGCTACAATGGATCACTGGCAAGAGAAGGAGGAACTATTGATAGCCAAGTTCAAATGGACCACAAATTACTTCGACCATAAAGCCTCTAAATAGGAGGAGGTATCTGCTCTCTGTCGGCGGGAGGAGGGTAGCCAACGTCTGACATGCTATGCAACTTGGCAGCAGACTATGTATGCCTGGCTTTAAGATCAATGCTGGGTGGAGTAGGAAAGTTGCCACAGATTAGATACTGCTGGAAATATGGTTCATTAGACAAATATCTTAAGAGTCTTGTTACCGCTCCAATAGCAGACCACTATTGACTACAAGTCTTTACTCCTAATAGTCTAACTGGATATCTAAACAATGAAGATGGTCCTTCTTAAGGTCCTCTGTGGAATGCCTGTAAGGGGTATTCCAATAGTAGTAAGAATTGTTCTCCTTGAGAGAACTTCTCTGGATAAAATAAAACCACTAGGGGTAAAGCTGATTGAGGTAAAAAAAACCTGCTCCTTTGGTGGCCTAAATGGCTCTCCTTTTATTGATAAATACATGGGCTTGGCTAACCAATCAGCAGGGTTGGCTGCTTACAAATGCCAAGCTTTTGCTGACTGATGCATGGAACACTATGGAACACCATAGAATGCTGAGTCATGTGATGCAAGGCTGTGTAGGATATGGTCACATGTTCACTTTCTCTCACTGGAACTTAACTATATATGTAGTATTTACAATTCTATTAGCTATATACTTGTAGACAGTTAGCACTCTAGGACAGTAGAGTCACAAGACTGACCTAGAATATAGTCTGTGTATGAGTAAGTGAAGTGGCACAGTACCTTCTTCTGCCCACTTCACATCAGCCCAGCATTGTGCACATCCGACACTGACTTCTCTTTTCTCCTTTGTTCGCTCTATAAACCATTGCCTGCTATGCAAAACCCCAACAATGTGGTTCCCCCCAACTTTGCAGATCCCATGTTCAAGAAAGACAGGCAACCCTTCATAGATGCAGGACTGATCAAAGGACAAGTTGTTGGACTACTCACCCAGCAATGGATCATCAAGAACAACAGAGACAAAGGAGACTGGGTCAGATGCCTTGAGGAAGAAGCTGTCACCAAAGCTAAGAGGGAAGAATGAGCAGCACAAGACTGCTGTCTACAGGAAGGAGGTGTGCAAATCCTCAGAGACAAACGCAAAAAGAACAAAGTGAAATTTGCACCCATTCCCAATGTCCCCATTCCCTCTGAATCCATCATCCTGCCCTCCCAGGTCACCATTTGCAAGATCCAACAACACAAATTTTGCGATCTCTGGTACTTCACCAATGAAGGGCTCAATGCTGCGGATGTGTTCTTATTCTATGCAGCAGATGATGACATGCTCTCTTTTGTCCCCTCCATGGATGCACACCCACTTTAGTCCCCATCTGTTCCACATACAACAAGACTACTATCACACAAGATGAAAATCTTTTGATGGCACAATTTGGGCAATTCTCGCTTTGCATGGTCCCTTTCATGTACAATCATGGATGGGACCACTCTCACATCCACATGCACATCCAGTTCTGGTCTGCAAGAATTCCACATTTGAGCCCTCATTGACGTCATCCTTGGAAGGTGTTCTCTTACTTGCTCTGGTGATGGTGTCGAGCCACATGAAGACTGAATCACATACATTACATGTTAGACAGATTGGACAGGTATGAATAGAATCACATACCCCAGTCATGGTCAATCCCCCATGCAAAATACTCCTCTGCAAGCCCCAAAAATGACTTCAGCTCCTTTGACAGAACTCAATCCACATTGTATTCAAAGTCAGATCCTCCAAACAAGTCATCAATGCGATGTTTGTTGTATGCATCCCAATCTACTGTACAAATGAAATGGTGCAATCAATGACCATGATGGCCAGAACACGCCAACGATACATACCCAAATCCTCCACATTTATTTTTTTGATGTTTAGTCATATGTCACTCTATATTCCTGGACAATAGAAGAATCATGGTGTCCGAGGAGGAACTCTGTTATGAGGAATTCCTCAAAACTCTGAGAGTAATAGACTTCGGCCTTGTTAACAGAGAAACCAACAGCAGGACGGAGGAGAGATTCAACAATGTTGTCAAGATGAACAAGAATCTTTGGAAGACGGTTGATGAACTGCTTGTGCATCTTCGGGGGGCACTTGTGGTACTTCCAATATAGCATCATAACCTGATGATCTGTCTCATTGATATGAACATTGGTCTGCTTGACCTCAAATATCGCCTGGTTGAAATAGTGCAAGGTGTATCATACTTGGTATA
>JAGTXK010000021.1:600000-813805 GCA_019096195.1 Boletus sp. NGJ
ACATACCTGCGAGAGGGGGTCAACTATGTAGCAACCGCTGGTGCGCATCTCCCCCACCGTCCGACCCAGATATGGATCGCACTCTACACGTCGTGCACCATCTTCGTGGACGAGATGATCGACGGTTTCCCAGCAGAGATGCCGAACATATATCTGTTCAATGACCGATTCAGTAGGAGGGAATCACAGGGGAATGGCGTTCTGGATGTACTTGCAGATCTCATCCGTCGGGCCTCGGAACTCTATCGACCTGTCGCTTCTCAGTTGATCGCCACATCGACATTGAACTTTGTCGCTGCCAATTTGCTGGAACACGAAACGAGATCCATGGAGGTATCACGGTCGAAATCACCCTCGAGAATATGTCACTGACGACGACGAGTAGATCTCGAGTGCTGCACAACAATATCCCACTTATCAGCGAATCTTGTCTGGTGCCTCAGAAGCTTACGCATATTTGGTGTTTCCGCGAGAGATCCCTTTGAATGACTACATTCAGGCGATCCCAGAGATGACGCTGTTCATCAACAACGTCAAGTGTGTACTTGTCCTGTCTCACGTTGACCCTTTATTAACGGCCGAATTCAGCGATGTATTATCCTTTTACAAAGAAGAGCAAGTAGGCGAGACGACCAACCAGATCTCCACGCTAGCTGCTCGCATCAAGAAATCAAAGTTGGAAACGTACGGTGAACTGACGGAGACGACGATCGGGCTTTACAAGACGATCGTAAAAATACTGGAGGAATCTCCAGAAGCTTGTGAAATGTTTAAGGATTTCACGGCCGGATATGTTCGTTTCCATACCTCCACAGCGAGGTATCGGTTAGCGGACTTGGACTTGCAGGTGCTGTATTAGACAAATTTCTGTATTGAAAGAGACGAAACCCGCACTCTGTTGTACACACTCAGTGCATTCATCATATCAGTGCTTGCCAGATGCATGTGATCCGCCGACGCACAATGATCTCAGGCATTGTGTGTGTAATTGCATGAATGCTACTGTAATGGCATCTGAACTTAGAGGCCATCAGGAATTTGACACCGCGGTTAAACGCGGTTAACCAACCTTAGTCATGCTTTTTCAGCCGGATGAACCAGCGTCGAGTATCTAGGATGACAAGCAGGCCAAGGATGAAACAAGCCAGGTACTTAACTTGGCTCATGCTTTTCGTACTTGGTGCAGCTGATAGAAAGGGCGAAAGGCAAATTTTTATTGGTAGTATTATGCCTGTATCGACAAGTAGAACAAGGGAATTAAGTGGATAAAAAAGCACCACCACAGAGAAGGGGGAAAAAGGAATAAAAGCAAATGTCGAGTCGGACAGGTCAAGATTCTTCGGTGTATGATTCACGTGTTGTCCGAAAATATCTAATTTATTTATTTCACAGGCACCCTACAGTCTGGCTGCCGTCATGATATCATGACCGCTCAGATTTCGCTCTAAGTCCACCGTGCCCTAGTAGACCGACATGACCTCTGCAGTAGTGGTGGGAAGGAGCCTGCTAAAATCCAAAGGAACAACTTGCTGCTTCCCAGGGTATTTGCAACCTTGTTAGCTAACAGTTATGTGAGGGTGAGATGAGGGATACTGAATGAAATCAAGCCATGAAGGTTTACGACCACACGTGAGAGCGGCGCAAGGCCACACTGGCAGATAAGCTTCGAGACTGAAGGACAACTCCTCGGCTAACCGTGACGAGGCTCTATCATCCACTAGCAGTTGGTCATAGTAATCATGAGCGTGATGGGGACAACCCTGCAGGGCCAGATCTTGCTTATCCTCGGCGGGTGCCGGTTAGCAAATATTCTTTTATCCCTATCAGATCCATCGTTTCCACTTACAATTAAGCTATGTTTCACAGATCAACTGAACAATCCTGAAAGGATTATGATGTTTTCTCGGAGAATTACGAGTCGATCAGTGAGTCTGGACCACGCAGCAAATTCAAGGGGCAATCTTTAAAACCTCCGGGCCGCTTCCCGGCGGGACGTTTCGTTTATTTTCCGTTGACGGGGGCTCAGTATTTCTGGAGTGCCTCGAACCCATTATGTTTGTTTTCACACCACTTTACTTAACAGCAGCTCGGCAGGACAGATCCGATATCTGACACCGTTGGTTCACATCGTGTACGATCATTGAACTGGTGGTTACGGATAACGGACATGAACTTCCACTATATACATTTAACACATTCCTTCTTAATCGGACGACGTGGGATGAGCGTTCCCTGAACGTGGAATGGCCAGTCGCACCATATCATGGTCCTGACGAAAATTCACAAGTAGGTTTCTTGCTGGATATAAGAGCAAGGCAGGCAGCCCACAGTTCCAACGCGAACTGCAATGCTTGACACGCAATTGGTGAGGATCAAGTGACTAAGTCGAGCCGAGGGATTCGTCAACTAACACACCTTGCAGATCCAAAGCGCACGCGAAAACATTTGCTCACTTCTCGAGCAATGTAATGTTGTATATGAGGTCACCCCGTTTGACGAGGTCCTGTATCAGGAATCTATCGACGATGCGATTCGACGCGGCTATCTAGTAGACGGCGACCCGTCTCTACGGACGTGCTTACGAGTAGGGGTCAGCTACGTAGCGACCGCTGGCGTTTATCTCCGCCACCGTCCGACCCAGATATGGATCGCACTCTACACGTCGTGCATTTGTCTTCTGGATGATACGGCCAAGCGTTTCCCAGCAGAGATGCCCAACGTCTATCAATTCAATGATCGATTCATCAGGAGGGAACCGCAGGGGAATGCCGTTCTGGATGCATTTGCAGACCTCATCCGTCGGGCGTCGGACTTCTATCCGCCCATTGCGTGTCATTTACTCACCACATCGACAATGAATGTTGTCACTGCCACCTTATTGGAGCATGAAACGAGCTCTATGAAGGTATCACCACCGAAATCACCCTCGTGAATATGTTACTGACGACGACGAGTAGATCTCGAGCGCTGCGCATCAGTATCCCACTTATCAGCGAATCTTGTCTGGTGTCTCAGAAGCTTACGCATTCACGGTGTTCCCGCGAGAGGTTCCCCTGAACGACTACATTCAGGCGATCCCAGAGATGACGCTGTTCATCAACAACGTCAAGTGTGTACTTGTCCTGTCTCACGTTGACCCTTTATTAACGGCCGAATTCAGCGATGTATTATCCTTTTACAAGGAAGAGCGAGTAGGCGAGACGACCAACCAGATCTCCACGCTAGCTGCTCGCATCAAGAAATCAAAATTGGAAACATGGGGTGAACTGACGGAGACGACGATCGGGCTTTACAAGACGATCGTAGAAATACTGGAGGAATCTCCAGAAGCTTGTGGAATGTTTAAGGATTTCACGGCCGGATATGTTCGCTTCCATACCTCTACACCAAGGTATCGATTGGCGGATTTGGACTTGTAGGCGCTGTATTAGACACTATGGTACTAAAAAATGTAAATATACGTAACGAGCTAGAAAATTGGATGTGCGACACTTAGAATTTCCGACTACATGTGCGTGCCTCAGGCTGGGAAGTTCTTGACTGTTGCCAAGATAGTGTTCATATCAACTATTCGTCTTATTTAATGTCTTGAGGTCTCTGGCTGTGTTACAGAACTTGGGACGGACTGTACGATGGTTGAATAAAGTTCCAATTACATTCCAATAAGATTTTTGTCGATATACTGATGGGCGGTAGGAGGTCACGCGCTGACCAATGAATGTTTCCAGGCTTGACTCGGACATTGGCCACATCTAGTATTCAGTTTGGGTCTATCAAGGAGTCACCAGAGATGCTCATAGCAGTGTTTTCTGTGAGGTCCATTGATGCAGCTGACATCCTTTCTTGTATTAAATATTGGATTAAATAACAAGTTTGAATACAAACTATACTAAATCAATAACTTTAAGTATATGATTCACACCCTTTCCTAGACAATGTTAGTACTTCTCATTTTGATCATGCTTGTACCTTTCATATCAACTTGCTGCCATCAAGCCACACTGTATAGTTCAACATTACGTAACATTTTTGTAGCCAACATGCATTCTCGGGACTCGTCTTCCTCAGCATTCCACCCACTATGGAGATCACTGAGGTAAGTTGTACCCTCCATCTTGTAGCATCTTGACACTCATATGTACCCAGTCACAACTTGTCTAGCTTGTACAGACAATACTTCAAATTTTATTGTGTGTAGCACGGTAGCCAGAGCTTGAAATATAGATGAACAAAAGAACTACATCAGGAAAACTGCAAAAAGTCTGAATTGACTGGACTGGACTGGATTGACTGGAGCCAGTAAAATCAGTAATCCAGAAGGCCAGAACCCCAGCAGATCAGTGAACCAGTTATTTCAGAAATGCAGACATTCAGCTAAACAGTTAGTCACAGACTGTCAGTACTATTCAGTGGCCCAGTATTCCAGTTAATCAGTTGTTTTAGAAGTACAGTAGCTCAGTCAACCAGTCAACCAGTATTTCCAGTAGTACATCAGCAAAAGTGACAATCTCTTGTAAGCCCTAGCTAGACCTAGCTAAGCCCTAATAGACTGCGTGTGCAGTACTAGACCTGGCATTCCTTGTGAGAAACTATACTTTCTTGCATGTGGCTCCAATCTCTTGCAAGCAGGATGCCATCATAGCTAGATTATAATAGATCCAAGCATCTACTAGGGCCTTGCTAGTCCTTTTATACATTGTATATAGCCTAGTTGCTTTCCTTGGCTTTCCTATACCATGCAGGGCCTTGCTAGATTGTGCAGTCTTGCTAGCTTGTTATCTCCTTACTAGATCAAGCTAATCCTCATACCAATCAACTCATACATTTTTCATTTGTTTGTACATGACACAACTCTACAGACAACTCTCGCAGTGTGGAGCAAACTTGGACAGCAAATAACATGTTGTGAAAGTTGATGACAGCAAGTGGTGTGAAAACAGCATCTAGAAATGAGGGAAGCAGGTAATCTGAGTTCTTAGAACCCGTTGGCCTTTTTGGTGGTGTGACGGCGGGGATTTTTGGCATGAGAAGGAGCAGGGGCCTTCTTTTTGGTGTTGCCATGGCCACTGTGTCCAGTAATAGTCACATTGTTGATTTGAGGGTCCTTGGTAACAGCAGGTGTTGCTGCCAGTTGTGCTGTGTTGACCTGAGTGCCAGCACTGACTGTTTTCATCAGCTGGACGATATGGTTAGCCTTTGGTAACAGAGACTCATCTTGTTTGTTATTGGAGATGCAGGAAGAGAGATTGGAGTCTTGAGCATTAGGGATATTGCTAAAGGTACCTGAGATACTTGTAGTGGAGATGCTGGATGTCGATGTTGAGCCTGCCATAATCTTATGTTCTGTAGGTGGTGGAGTTGCAAATTCAATGACTTCTGCAGCAGGGCATTCAAGCATCATAGGAGCCTTGGCTTTTCCTCGTTGAGCGCGAATCACTGCCACATCGTCCTCAGAATCTGAGTCATTATGGAGTATCTGGCCTTTTCCCTTTGGAAATGCCCGCCTAACAGTAGCCAGCTTTATGAATATTAGTTCAATGAATGAGAAGCCAGTAAAAACTCATATGAGATCCACCATGTGAGCGTATCATGAGTCCAATCATCTTGATCCTTGAACATTTCAAGTATTCTCCATGTCATCTCGCTAAGATCCATTAGGCTGACATTGGAACACCAATGAGGTGCCGTGCTTAGAGTAAAGTACAGCTATGTGATGCGTCAGTTGGCATGATGATATTCAAGACTATACATACCATGATGTGTGCATAGGCAATGATCGATGGAGTAACCTTGGTAAGGCCCCATGCACAGTTCTTCAACATCTTTGATGTGTTGCTGATAATTGTATCGGTTGCTGCAGCTGACGGCCCAATAAAAAGGTGGGTATAGAACTAAGTTATATACCATTAGTTATGTTACCAGTAGATCAAACCAGAAATTGAATGTACTTGGAAGGTGGTGTGGCCATGGAACAAACCCTTGGCCTTGTTTTCTGGATCATAGATGCCATCTTCATAGAAACATGTTGGCCAATTGCTAGCTGTCATCTTGATGAGGCCCTCTTGAAGTGCTCTGATCATCCTAAAACAAGTGAGTGAGTTGAGCGACTAAAGACTTTACTTACGTGTCAGGATCTTTGTCAAATGAGATGAGCTTCTTGCGTGGGCACAGCATCCATGCGATCTGTGGATGATTGAAACCACGGCCTGACTTGTCTTCCCTCTTTTGCATCAGAGGCTCAAGCACCTCATGATTGGGTAACACATAGGTGAGGCCTGCATGCTTTTACTGATCCAAGGTCAGTGGAGCGCTGTTCGCTCATTCCTGTCATTATCTAGTAGCAAGATGTTATATCAGACATGATATATGTGCATATATTCCACTTATCCAGCTGCATATATCCTGAAGACCACTTGCATCGATTGTTTTCAGCTCATCTTCCAACCCCTGTGAGTGAGAAAGGATCGTGTGAAAGAAATTGATTCGACACGTCATTTCCAATGACTCCCTAATGAGTTAGTAGTCCCATTAGTAGTTTTATTACTCACTTTTTGACATAGTTACATGTCAAGTTCACCCTTATGTCCGGAATGATACTTGAGTCCAATATTGATTGCAGTTCAAGGAGACCCAAAGGGATCTGTAAGGGATACAACCTTTCTACCAACAAGCTCGTACTTGGCCTTGTCAAGAGTGGATGCCGTCGACCTTGCATGGATTGATACTATAAAGGTGGTCACCAATTTAGGGGCACTTACATTTGCTTTTTCTTTTTTGGTATAGTTGATATTTCATCACTAAGGTCTGACTTGCACTTGTTCTGATCAACAGATGTGGATGTGTTGAGGAGCTCGGGATCAATAACAAGGGACATGGTAGTAGGGAGACAAGAACTTGCACACTTGAGAAATAAGTTGGAGATCTGATTCTTTTTTGTTCATGTGACGCTTGGAACTATGCTGGCTAGACAGCATTGCAGTAATGAGCTGCACATTGAGCAACTAAATTTACAAATCCAGGTGCCCACGCCCCTTCTCATGGGCCATGGCTAATATCACATGCCCTGCTTGTGGTAAAATTACCAAGGGAGAACATGGGCTATCCCTTCACTCCTCTTGTTGATGTACAAAGAATGTTTCAGGTCTTGCTGATCTACTTCAACAGCATCACAATCATACCCAGAATGTGGCTGAAGAAGAAGAAAGGCAAGTTCAGATTCAAGCAGAGCAACAAGCTGAGAGAGAATAACTAGAGCATGAGTGGGACACATTGCAGGCACAGCGCCTTGCAGATTTTCAGTGTCTTGTAGTGAGTCGATCATGAAAAATATATATGACTACTATAGTATACTAACAAATGAAACTAGTTTGATGCACCAAATTTCACTGAAGATATCAAATGAGGGCCATCAGGCCTCTCCATCCACAACCATCATCTCCCTCGTTGCTACTGTGATGAACTCCCATCCATATCCATCCCTGTACCAGCCCCTGCAGCTGTCCAGGAGCCAGTGCTACCCTCATTGTCAGATGTTGATGCCAGCCGACCCTTGGACGACATCACAATGGATCAGGATTCATCAACATCCACAAGCAGTTCTTCTGGCATCATCTATGTTTGCACTGAATCCGATGGTAATAATTTATTCTGGCAATATCAAAGCAACTTCCCCTCCTACAACCCAGAAAACACCAGCTCACTTGATCAGCTCTGTGATGGTCAAGCATTCCAACATTCTGACCCTGCACCTTCGATTTTACACCTTGGTTCACAACTATCTGTGTCTCTTCGTGAAAGCTACTTCGCTCCATTCCTCAACACAACCATCTGGTGTCTGATGGGATGGTTTTATTCTGGCTTGACTCAAAAGTCCCTTGAGGACCTCAACATCCTAGTCCAGAACATCATCTTGGCTGATGACTTCAACCACGAAGACCTTCAGAACTTGAGTGCACAGCGGGAAACATGGTGGCTTGACAAAGTGCCCTGTGATTCATCTTCCTCTTTTTTTTCCTCAGATGGATGGCGTACGATGTCAGTTCCCATTCGGCTACCTTGTGAGAAGGTGAAGCAGCCGGAAGATATGGTCCCTGAGTTTCATGTCAAAGGACTCCATTATCACAAGATTACAGATGTTGTTAAGACTGCCTTCGAGGAACCTGCAGCACGGACATTCCACTGTGCACCATACAAGATATTTTGGCAGCCAGACAAGGCTCGCTCACCTGAGCAAGTCATAACTGAGCTATATACAGTAGATGTGATGTTGGAGGAACAGGAGAAAATTGGAACATCCCCACAGGTTCTAGGCTGCAATCTTGAGACTGTGATTGTGGCAATCATGCTCTGGTCTGACTCAACACATCTCGCCAGCTTCAGAAATGCAGCGCTTTGGCCAGTATATCTTTTTCTAGGAAATCAATCAAAGTATTCTTGTGCAAAGCCCACATCATTTGCCGCACATCATCTTGCATATATACCCATGGTGTATGCCAACCAGACTAATACTGCAATCTCGGAAGCTAACAGTCTCTTATAGTTGTCTGATTCTATCCAGAACTTTTACATGACAAAATATGATATGAGTGCATCTGCTGCAGTGCTTACGCATTGCAAGCGCGAACTCATGCAGGCAATTTGGGCATTTCTGCTCGATACCGACTTCATCGATGCGTATGAGAAGGGAATAGTGATCAAGTTCGCAGATGGAGTACTACGTCGGGTACTACTCCGGTTGTTTACTTATGCAGCAGATTACCCAGAGAAGTCTCTGTTACCACTTTGTCACCATTCAATGATCTGATATAACTACAGAATCCTACTAGTGTGTATCAAATTTCTTGGTAACTGTCCATGCCCTCATTGTTTGATCACAAAGGACAAGATCTACAAGCTTGGGACCAAGGTTGATCAGTGGATGTGCAATAAGAAGGCATGTGTGGATAGTGAGGCACACCGCCGATCAATCGAAAATGCACGCAAGGCAGTATTTGACGCTGGACAGAGTGTTATTAGTAGGGCTGTGGAGAATATTATCGGGGTGACTTCTCTCATCCCAACTCGTGTGCGTACTTACATCTACTGGTAGCAATTCTGATAACTGACCAGCCCATTTCCTAGAATGCATTCTCTGAGAAGCTGTCAAGATTCGGGTTCAACTTCTATACGATCTTTGTGCCTGATTTTATGCATGAGTTCGAACTTGGGGTCTGGAAGGCAACGTTGACCCATCTCATTCGAATCCTATACGTAGCGGAGGAGAACGCTGTACAAGAACTCAATGCGCGGTATGTCTCCTCAACTTATTTCTTATTGATTGTACTTAATGATCCAGTTTCCGCCTGGTACCAACATTTGGACGAGATACCATTCGTAAATTCAACAGCAATGTCTCAGGTCTCACGAAACTCGCAGCAAGAGACTTCGAGGACATCCTCCAGGTACGTGTCATTGCTATAGTTCCTGTCATACGTCTGACATCATACTTTAGTGCGCCATCCCTGTATTTGATGGCCTACTCCCCGAGCCATACAATGGCATCACCCTCACCCTCCTGTTCGAACTCGCTACATGGCATGCCCTTGGGAAACTACGTATGCACACTGAGACAACCCTGTTCAATCTGGGAAACAGTACAACACGTCTTGGCCATGCCTTTCGCAAGTTTGCACATGAATGCTGTGCAAAATTCAAAACATACGACCTGCCCTCGTGAGACAGCTGCTCGGGCACGACGTAGGGCTGCCAAAAGTGCGAAAACAGGGGTGCCGGTGACGAGCAAGAACCCAAAAGAGGGGCGTCAGACACGCACTTTTAATATGTCAACATACAAGCTCCATGCCCTGGGGGACTACGTCGACTCTATTCGGCGCTACAGGGACCACAGACATTTATTCTACACAAACAGTGAGTGATTCTCAGTTGTTCCTTTCAAGTTTAACTAAACAATGTTCATCACCAGTCATAGGGAGAGTTAGAACACCGTCGGGTCAAGCGGTTCTACTCAAGGACCAACAAGATTCGCTTCACACAGGGAATTGCAAAGCACCAACAACGGGAGCATTTGCTCCATCATATTCATGAAGAGAATCATTCCACTGGCATGGCTGGAACAAGCACCAACCGTTCATCAGTGACAGGTGACTCACAAGGACATGTGCAATACATGCTGATGAAGAGGAACTGCCTCAGTGTTCACCCGAAACTCACTATCAAATATCACAAAGCAGAAGAGACCATTTGGACGTTAATGCATGGCTATCGTGGAATTGAAATGACAAAGCTTTGGAGGTACGTCTGTGATACTCTCAGATTGTCATCCATTAGTACTAAGTACTACAGAAATTTCGTCCTGAAACTGAAGAACCACATCCTGGGGCGTTTGATGCCTACTGGAGAGCTGGATGACGACTCCGAGGAACAGTTCACACAAGCCCAACGGAACGCTCTCTGCTTGATCAACAATCACATTTATCAACACAAGGTACTTCACATCAATTACAGTGGCTTAAAAAAGTGTCCCAATATTTGACTATTTTGCAAAGACTTGACATTTGCAAAAGAACCAAAAGGCATTAGCCCTAACCCTTGCTGGGCCATTGATAGCTCTAATCCTTGCCCTGAAGATGAGCCCTTAGTCATGTGAGTTGGTTGTCATGGTACTGAGTTATAGCCATATTAAAAGGATATGTCATTGGGACACTTATTTGACCCTGATATTATCAACTATCATTTAGTAAATAACATAGGGTTCTGATGGATGCTGTGCTTCAACCCTGTCTGATTATGTCACTTACATAACTCCAAATGATATAAAGAGCAGAGATACCATTCAGCCAACCCTACTTCATTATGAAATCCACTCCCTTCTCTGCTAGAGCCAATATTCTTTTTCTCTCTATTATACCACATACAATCTTTGACAGGAGCAAGACTCGCTCAACCCTCGCACAAATTCAGATATCATGGTCCTTGCACATGAAGATGCAGACTCCCCAGGCCACCCCTACTGGTGTGCACAAGTCGTCAGGATCTTTCACATGGGCGTCCGGTACCGTGGCCCCAAGCTCCCCACCCACTCAACTGAGCAAATTGACGTCCTTTGGGCGCGCTGGTTTGCACACGCAATCAAAATGCGAGGTGCGGGTGGGCTGCGCGGCGTCTACCATGTATCGGGTTTTATCCTCAAGATGATTCTGATGCATTTGGGTTTGTCAATCCAGAGCAGGTCATTCATGTGCGGTACACGTGGTTCCTGCCTTTCGTTTCGGGACATACTACTGCATTGTTACCACCATCCATAGCATGCTGCATGTCTGACAATGACGAGGATTGGGATTGGTACTATGTAAATATGTAAGTTCTACAATTTTCGAGTTCTGATGACTCCTTTCTAACCAGCCAGTGCAGTTTTGTCGATAGGGATATGTTCATGAGGTTTCGAGGTGGAGGTGTCGGGCATAAATCAACTTGTGATGCCACACGCTACCTTCTCGATGACCGTGACACACTCGACAAGCAATCGTTTACCCTTGAGCATGATCACAATGAATACGAGGGGATTGATGGCAGCGGTGAAGACAATACCACCATGGACTCGGGCGACTCTGGCAGTGCCGAAGAAGGAAGTACCAGTGAGGAGAGTGATGAAGATGCTGAGATGGGAGACGACAATTCTGGAGATGGCAACCAGCTCATTGACAGCAAACTCGACAATGAAATGGATGAGTATGGGTACAGTGGACTAGATCAAGTGCTGGATGACGAGGAAGACTCTGGAACGTCTGATAATGAAGATATGCTGGGCCTGGAGGACCAGGAAGATCCGAACGACGAGATCGAAGGTGATACACTCTGAATAGAGCAGCCTTGGTAGTTTCTTGTCCAATTGTACACTTATCATGATTCGTGATTATCACAACTTTTTCGCTGTCGGACTAGCAAGGACTCAGACTGGCACGAGCACAAGTTCGGAATTGATTAGGTGTGACTCGGACATAAAGATGAGTTTTCAGTGCTATGGTATGCCGTGTCTAGCTACTAGACCTGGCATGGGAGAGTCACTTTGCTGATAGGTCTAGCTGGACCCAGCACAGGAGCGTCAGTTTGCTAATCGGTCTAGCAAGATCTGGCACAGAAAGGTCACTTTCTTGTTAGGTCTGACTAGAGGTGGGACATGGTAGTGTGATTTTCTTGCTAGGCCTCGTACAACCTAGCAATACATGTATTTGATTTTCGTCAGACTCTACTAGATCTAAGACAAGTTCACAAGGGCTAGGTAGGTGCTACTAGACCTGGCGGATTTCTCCGAGGTTTGGTAGGCCTTGCGAGATTTTGCCACTTTTGCTGATGTATCAGAAATCCATTGGCTCAGTATGCCAGTTAATCATCAGTGCCAGTAGTCCAGTAGTCCAGAAGCCCAGCTAACCAGTAGTATTAGCAGGCCAGCAGCTCAGTATTCCACTGAGCTAGTAATATCAGAAAGCCAGTAATGCAGTAATGCAGTAACTTAGTGATGCAGTAAATTCAGTAAATTCAGTAATTCAGTGATACAGTAACCCAGTAGTTCAGTGGTTTAGTAACTCAGTAATCCAGTAAATTCAGTAAATCCAGGAATCCAGCATGTCAGTGGTCCAGTAACTCATTGATCCAGTGGTCCAATCATTCAGTATCTCAGTAGTCCAGTAACTCAGTGATCCAATCACTTAGTAATCCAGTAAATCCAGTGATACAGTAATCCACTGGTCCAGTCAGTCAGTAACCAAGTTATTCAGTAGTTCAGTGGTCCAGTCACTCAGTCACACAGTGATCCAGTAAATTAATACAGTAACACAGTGGCCCAGTCACTCAGTACTTCAGTGATCCAGTAAATACAGTAATACAGTAATACAGTAACCCAGTGGTCCAGTCACTCAGTGATCCAGTAAATACAGTAACCCAGTAACCCAGTGGCCCAGTTACTCAGTCATTTAGTGATCCAGTAAATACAGTAATATAGTAGTACACTATCCCAGTGGTCCAGTGACTCAGTGACTCAGTGACTCAGTGATCCAGTAAATGCAGTAATACAGTAAGCCAGTAATACAGTAAGCCAGTGGTCCATACACTCAGTGGTCCAGTAAATGTAGTAATACAGTAAGCCAGTGATCCAGTATTTCAGTATTTCAGTGATCTAGTAAATACAGTAATACAATAAGCCAGTAATACAGTAAGCCAGTGGTCCAGTCACTCAGTGATCCAGTAAATACAGTAATACAGTATGCCAGTGGTCCAGTAAATGCAGTAATACAGTAACTCAGTGATCCAGCCATTCAATATTTCAGTGATCCAGTAAATACAGTAATATAGTAAGCTAGTAATACAGTAAGCCAGTGGTACAGTCACTCAGTAATACAGTAACCCAGTGGTCCAGCTATACAGCAACTTAGTGTTTCAGTAGTTCAGTCCTCCAGTGATCCATTACTTCAGTAGCATAATGGTCCAGTAACCCAGTCCTCCAGCCATTCAGTGATCCAGTCAATTCAGTAATTCAATCACCCTGTACTTTCATTCAGCAACCCAATGCCCCAGTAAATAAATGATCCATCCAACCAGTAATCCAGTCATCTAGTACAGTGAAATTTCTCAAATCTCATTGGGTATCTCAGTGATTGTAATAGTTTCCCCATCCAATAGGAAATATATCAAGAGCACAGAGCACCCCACACCATCTGTGTCATTCCAGTGGGCTGTAGATGTGCACTGAATATTAGTATATGGCAAGTATGTGAAGAGCACGACGTACCATGCACTGTCCATGTCGTTTGAGTGGGCTGTAGGTGCATTGAATATTAGTACATGAATGGCAAGTATGTCAAGAGCATGATGTACTGTGCGCTGTCCGTGTTGTTCAAGCAGGCTATAGATGCATTGAATATGAGTGCATGGCAAGTATGTCAAGAGTGCAACACACTGTGCGCTGTCCATGTCATTCAAGCGGACTGTAGGTGCATTGAATATTATATAGTATATGGCAAGTATGTCAAGAGCACAACACACCATGTGCTGTTCATGTTGTTTGAGCGAGCTCTACATTAGTACATGGCAGTATGTCAAGACTATGATGCACCATGGGCTACCCATGTCATTCAACAGGGCTGCATGTGGACAATGAGTGTTAGCATACTGCAAGTATATCAAGAGCACAACGTACCATGCACTGTCTGTGTCATTTAAGCGGGCTGTGGACAGACAGTGAATATTAGTACACAGCGAGCATATCAAGAACTGGCCATACCATAAGCTGTCCATATTATTCTTTTCATGCAGCCTTACCATGGCTTTTCATGAGCTGTGCATGGATGCTTGATCCTGCATAGCGATGTATGAGACAGGGCAGGAGGGATGAAAGTGCAGACACACATATAAATGGGCCTGTGTTGAATAGAGAGTGCATGAGTGCTGCTCACCGTAACCATAGTAAATGGTGCTACAATGTGTTGTCACTCAAGTTGGGGTGGGAGAGCACATGCACATTGTGTTGTCCAGACAAGTGGTTGACCAAATATAAGGCCATCTAATGAAGATCATGTGACATGTTCAACTCTTCAAGCTTCAAGTCTGTTCAAGTCTGTTCAGATTAGGGAATAGTAGGCTACACCTCAGTACATATGACAAGCATTTGTTTTGATGCTGAATCTAATTTGTGCTTAGTGGATGGAACGATTGAACGACTGATACATTTTATTAGGATTCACTATAACAATCAACTAGTTAGTTTCAGTATGCAATTGAGAGAACAACTTTTTGGGATTGCAGTAAGTGCTGTCCAGATCCAAGATTAAGGGATTTGGCAGTGTCCTCTCAAGCACGAGTAGTACTATGTAGATTTTGAACAGTGACTTAGATTTCTGAACTTCCAATGCTTCACCATTCAATTGTATCAGAGGAAGTCCTTTTCAGTGATTTTGGTGTTCAAATTCAACCACTGGCAGTAGTAATTTTGAAGCAATGTGACTTTTTAATAGGGCATTGAATATATATAGCAGAATCAATTTTGGGATTGCCATTGTAAGCTTTGTCAGAATCCAAGTTGATGAGGTATTTGGCAGTGGCTTCTTGAATACTACTAGTATACAGATTTCAAATAGTCATGGAGTTTCTGTTAGTGAACTTCCAGTGCTTCACCAGTAAATTTGATCTACTAATGTATGCAAGATTTTAAATGGTTATGTAAATCCAAGTCCTTGTGTCAAGTTTCTGATTAACTGCATCTACTACATCTGCATATTTCAAGTTGTTGTTGTCTACATCCCCATTCACCATAGGCACCATTTTTTCAATGGATGGTTGACTTTAGAGGATGTTGTTTTTTAAAGGGTGAAATTGACCTTTATGTAAGATCCTCCATCCTCAGATGGCCTTTAGCTATTTCCTAATCTATTTTCAAATGTTTCTGCATCTATTTTTTTACTACTTTTCCCTTGACTTTATAAACTTACATAGTATCCCCCCTCTACTACTGTGCCTTTTAGATTATTCTCAATATGCTTTTTTTATATACCTTTTTTTATTTTCTAGCTATAGCCCCCTTCTGAACTCAGAGTTAGTAGTAGTAGTAGCATTAGCATTAGTATTCATAGGACAGAAAATAAAATCAGCATTGGAACTATTAATAAAATTAGGATTAGAATCTTGATGTATTTTAAAAATCTGTATATCTATTCATAATGCCATCATCAATCAGAATTAGGACAGGGATTTAAATCAGCATTAGAACTATTAGAATTAGGATTGAAACCTAATGTAATCTAAAAGTCAATTATCTTTCATTCTTTTGATAATTAATCAACTGTTAGTGATCTAAATTCAAAGGATTGAAAATATTATGATGACAAGAATTCATTCCATATTATATTAGTCTGAGTCATTCTCAAAGCAAAAGGCTCTTCCTGTTATGATTCCAGATTTCTCACATAACAACTCTTCAGTTTGCTCAATCAAGCCCTCCAACTGCTCTTCAGCCAACTCTCTGATCTTCTTCCACTGTTTCTCTGTAAGGTGATTAGTGGCTTTTAGTACTTCATTGAATGGAAATCTCCAAGCTTGTTTGGAGAACTTCCCAGCTGATTTTTGTGAAGGAACAACAAAATCTCCAGTCTTCCAGTACTTAAAAGCTCTTTCAACCTAGGGGGAGACAAAGATGAGTAAGTCACAATAATCATCAGTGGAAGCATACTGCAATAGTAGATAGAGACAATCCTGCAACTGGATTCCTATGAGCTTGTGTCTCAGCTGGGACTTTTCTCATAGTTTCAAGAACATGAGCAAATGTTTGAAGAATACAGGGGTGGCAAAATGCACCCCTAGTAGTCTATCCAGACATGTAAACATTGATAGGCAATACTTTAGTGAACAAATGAACTCACCATAGATCCAGACTCATTCTCTATAACCTCTCTCCACATGTAAGGATATACAGCAGGTGGTATGATAATCTTCCTACCCTTCTTGTCAAGGGTTAATTTGGATGTAGGATTAGCCCAGGAGACATATTCTGCTCTAGCTTCAGTAGTGCTCTCATAGCTGTCAAAAAAGTGTTTGACAGCTAGTAGGGCCTTCTTGGCGATGTTCTTTCACCATTCACAAACCCTTTGTTTAAGCTTCAATGAAATCAGAGTTAGCATTGGCAATAGGATGTCCTCACTCACAAGTGAGTAGACAGGCTCATCTCATAGAGCAAGAGTATGCTTCACCCTTACATATTTATACCAGAGTTGCTGGGCAAGTTGTATATGGACTAGATGTACAAGGTCCCATGGGTTGTCAAGTGTGCTGATGTAGAGATACCAGTGCAAGAGGACAAGGTCACAAAAGGCCTTCAGTGTTTGTGGATATCCAGGTAAGTCCTCATTGTGAAATTTCATGGCATTCTTGCGATTGCCATGACTGTGGCCTTGCATATCCACAGCAACTTCACTAGCAGTGGTGGGGTTTGCACTACCACTGCCCACAATGCCTTCAGTGGTTGTCTCATCATTGCAGGGCCCTGGTCCCTTCATTGGAGCAGGTGGGCCAGATACTGTACATGTCTAGAAAGCAAGTAGAGAGTAGTCAAATAAAGGTCAGTGATGCAGAGCGGTAGTACTCACACTACGTATAGCACCACTTGGGCCCACAATTCTTTTTTCAGTCCAGGGTCTTGGTACTGTTATGGTTACAAAAGGGGGTACATCTTTTCCTCTCCCTTCACCCCCCATAGGACTATGGGACGACTTGTTCTTCGACTTGAACCAGAGATTCCCCCGCAACACCAACTCAGGCATTGCCCCATTCAGAACTCTCTTTCTAGGAAGTTACCCATCTGGTTTGGACATCGCCTTTCTATTTCATTAATACATGCATTTCACCTCCTTCTGATCCAATCATAGACATTGCCTCCTCGGCTGTATTCTCTCACGCACAGCCTAGTATTCCAAACCTCCATTTGACTGATGCCTAGATCCCTTATGGTAATCTTTAGTCTACGACTTATGATTACCATATATGATACAAAGCCTGCCCTAGACAGGTATGGCCTATAAATAGGGACGCTGGCCCTTCATGTAACTCTAACCTAGATCTACACTCCTTCCTGTGTAATCTACCAGCTTCTTCCGCTACTGGTTCCACTTCACCTCAGAAGCCTCGCTCCCGCTCTGGAGGTGATCGCCCTTGTGCTAGTGATCGTCTTCCTCATCACTTCACACTTGTGTGGCCTCGTTGCCATTACCCGCTCCTAAAGCTCCAGCAACTCTGTCACCAACAGAGGTTGGCCAGTATTGGTCAGGGCTCCACCACTGACCCCACAAGCCCAGGACTCTGCCACCAGCACTAGGCCGTGTAATCCCAGAGATCTAGTTTCTGGCCTCCACATCCAGTCTGCCCTTCCTTCTCGGAGGATTGTGCCACTGTAGGTAAATCCAAGACTTTGCCATTGGTTGTAGAAACAACGAGGACACTCTACATAAAGCTAGCAGCTGTGCCCAGTCAGAGAAATCATTGGGCCTCTGGAGGTATCTTCCCCTCAAGTCCTGCTAGTCCTATAATCAAACAGGGTTGATTATATGGGAATGTGTCACATTGTTACCTGGCGTAACAGGTACCTTCATCAGAGCAAGTGGGCCAGATACCGTGCACATCTAACAAGCAAGTAGTTAGTAGTCAAATATAGATCAGCAATGCAGTGAGGCAGTATTCACACTATATATGGCACCACTTGGGCCCACAATTCCTTTGATGATCATTTTGTCATTGTGGGGCCTTGGTGCCTCCATTGGAGCAGGTGGGCCAGATACCATACATGTCTAAAAAGCAAGTAGTTAGTAGCTGAACACAGATTGGCATCATTCACATCATGTATGGCTCTACAAGGGTCCTTAGTTTCTTTGATGGTCACCTCATCATCATGCAGGCTTGTAGATGTCTAGAAAGTAGATGGTTAGTAGTTGAATATAGAGCAGCATTCACGCTACATACGGTACCACTTGGGGCTGCAATTCCTTCAATAGTTGCATTAATGCAGGGCTTTGATGCCTTCATCAGTGCGGGTGGGCCAGATATAGTATGTTCATTTCTAGAAAGCACGTAGTCAGTGGTTGAGTATAGTTTGTAATAAGTACATACGTTGAATTGGTTACCCTGCATGCCCTTCATTGAACTTGGGGGCATACGAGTGGGCACACTGTAGGGCTTCTTTGTCACTGCAGGTTGGAGGAATACGGTTTTGAGCAGCATCTAGAATATGTGTAGTTAGTAGTCAAATACAGCTCATAATATATTCTTGCCTTTGATAATTTGGGCTTGACGTTGCGAGCATCCTCATTGCTTGCATCCTGGTCCATCTTCTCACTGGTCTCCTCATCCATCTCCTCATCCATCTTGTTATTGGTTATGTCCTTCCCCTCATCATTTGTCTCTCCCCCTGCTCTGTGAGTTTTTCTGTCCTTGTCTGGTGAGTACATCCTGTTAGTGCTTTTGAATGAGGGTGCAACGAGGTCCTAGTGAGCTGAACGAGAGAAGGCCATGAACTCTAAGGTTGGGCTGGTGAAGAAGACATAAGGTCCCAACTGTCTTCTTCATCAGCAAGGCCACCATAGATACAAGCTTTGAAACCTAGTCAAAATATTAGTTAGTTAAACAACTATGTTGTGATCTACATATCTTTGGCAGTTTGTTGCGAGCCTGAGGCACTGGTGTTCTTGCCTAAAAGTCAGTATAAGAATACTGTAGTTACGGATTGAGTGGTAGCAAAAGTATATACCTGTGTCCATTTGCTGACTAATTGAGGCTACATGAAGCATATCATTCTGCCAATTTTTCAGAAATTCAGATGGTCAGAAATTGGGTGTCTTGGTGAGTGACACCCTCTTCTGCAGTTTGTGGAATATGGCAGAGATTTGGATGATGTGCATTAGCTCAGGTGGTGTGATAAGTGACAAGTGATAAGTGACAAGTGACTCACTGCTCTGCAGCAGCATGTCCATTCTCGGGCCCCTTGCACTTTTTGTCTATGCCATCACTCATACCCATTGCTCCCACTCACAAGTCCCTCCTTTCCTCTTCAATTTCCATCTCAATCCCAATATCTTCAAGCCTTTGCCCTTCATCATTTCCCTGTCAGGTGAGTTTCATCAGCTACAACAGATATGGGCCATAATGTTGATTTCGCTTACTGTTTGCTCCCCACTTGCAGTGATCCCCTCCACCTCCTAAATATCGCCAGTTTTGATAGGATCTTTGCCTTTCCACTTCTCTGACACACTTCTGTCTTTGTTGGACCTTCCTTCGCCATCGCCCTGTCAGGTAAGTGCCTCATCAGCCACATGAGCAACAGATCAAGCCACTGTTTCACTTACCGTTTACTCCCCACTTGCAGCGATTCTCGCCATCTCTCAAATACCCTCAGTTTCAACACTTTCTTCACCCCTCAGCCTTTTTGACACCCTTCCATCCTTATTGGCCATTTGTTACAACCTTTGTAACATGGTGACACATTACCAAGTAATCAACCTCCTAGTTGATTACTGGACTAGCTGGACTTGAGCAATTGGCTCCCTAGGCCCGAGTTTCCTAGATGTAGGGTACCAACAGCTAGCTTTACATAGAGTCTCCTCTAGGTGAGGGATGTCTCTATGACCAATGGCAGAGTGTTGAACTTTGAAGATAGTGGTGCAGTCCTATCTGGGCAGAACCCTCTCTCTTATTGTTTCTCTTATTTTTCTTGTCCAATCAATAATGGTATATTGCCCTCATAAATTATATTACTAGTGAAAGACTTAGAGAGGTTTATTGTTTGACAATGGTGGGTTGTTCCAATTTGGCCTGTTCCAGCTGAGTTCAATTCACTAGATTAACCTTACCTCAGCCAGAATGCAAACTCTTCCACCTATGCAATGACAATATATTAGGGGGGTTGGTGTTGTCTCCATAAATGACCATAACAATAAGACCTACACATAGAATGAAAGAAGACAATAATGCATGTGGTTGGTGATAAGAGTTAAGTAGGTTTAGGATATGATGTCATCTCTGTCTCTGTCAATAACTTGCTAATAATAAGATCAATCAAGTACTTAACATGAATGGGTGGTCAATATTACGAAAAAACCTACTTGCTTCTCTCCTCAGATTAGTATTCAGACATGAATCACAAATCTTCACTGGCTAAAGTCTCTTTGCCATTCTCTTGTTTATCTGTATGTGCCAGTTATGTCTTCTTCCAAGTACTCATTAGGCCTCAGCCACATAGATGGGAGGCTCTCATGTTGGATCTCCTCCCTTCTTCACAGAGCATATGCAAAAGAAAAGCACATTTGAGAGCTGAAGAGGAAGATCTGTCATTAGTTGCACCTCCAGCCAAAAGATTTCCATTTCTATTATCCCCTTCATGTGTATATGCACACCATGCTTTCATCTGAAGATGCTCAGTATGATCATAGCTGTATAGATCTGGAGTGATTAAAACAGATCCCCCTTTTCTGAAGAGCATGCACGAAAGAAAGGCTGCACCTCCAGTCAAAAGAATTACTTTACCACTTCCATTATCCCCTTCATGCATACATACACACTATACTTCTTCCTAAACATGCTCACTTCAGTCACAGCCATGTAGATCTGATGCATTCAAAGGAGATCTCCCACTTTCTTCAAAGAGCATGTGCAAGAGCAAGACTCATCAACGAGCATCTCAAAACTGGGAAGATATTCCCATCAAAATCTTCCCAGGCTGCCCCTTTCTTCTTCATACAGAAGAAAGATGGAAAGCTCCACCCCTGCCAAGACTACCAATACCTCAACAGTTGTACAATCAAGAACACCTACCCCCTCCCCTTAATTTCCAATCTACTGGATAAATTAAAGGGATCGTTGATCTTCACCAAGTTCAACATGTGGTGGGGCTATAATAATGTATTGATCAAACCTGAAGATTGGTGGAAAGCAGCTTTCCTCACCCCATTCAGACTCTTCAAGTCAAACATGATGTTTTTCAGAATGTGCAATTCTCTGGCAATGTTCCAGGCCTTTATGGATGATCTCTTTGGAGATTACATTGCAGAGGGATGGTTAGTGATCTATATGGACAATCTGTTGATACACTCTTCAGATCAGGCAATCCATGACAAAAGGACACGGAAGGTCCTAGAATGCTTCCGACAGCATGAAATGTACCTCAAACTGGAGAAGTGTACCTTCTTAGTCGAAGAAGTTGAATATCTCAGAATGATCGTAGGGAAGGACAGTGTCCAAATGGACCCAGTCAAGCTCAATGCCATCAAACAATGGACCCCCCCAATGAATGTAAAGAATGTCTGGTCCTTCATTGGATTCTGCAACTTTTATTGGAAATTCATCCCCTCTTTCTCTGACATTGCACGTCCACTGTTGGACCTCACGAAACAGAAGATGCCATGGTCTTGGGAAGCATCTCAAGAAAAATCGTTCAGAACCCTTCAAGCCACATTCACAAGGAAACCTGTCCTAGCATTTCCCGATACATTGAAACCCTTCATCCTCATGACAAATGCTTCCCTCACTGCGTCAGGAGCAGTACTCATGCAAACCAACAATAATGGAAATGTCCAACCATGTGGTTATCTCTCCCAGACTTTCTCTCCTGCTGAGAGAAATTACAACATCTATGACAGGGAACTATTGGCTGTCATACAAGGCCTAAAAGAATGGTGGCAATATCTCTTAGGATCACCCCACCCTATAATGGTGTTAACCGATCACAAGAACTTAACGTTCTTCAAGGAACCCCAACAACTATCCCGGTGGCAAGCACAATGGCTTTTGTTCCTCCAAGACTATGACATGGTCTACCAGGCTTTACCAGGAACCAAAATGGTTCCGGCTGACACCCTATCTCATTGCAATGAGGTGGATACTTCCAAGGACAATGAAGATGTTCAACTCCTTCCATCCAAAGCCTTTGATCATTAAGTATGAATGATCAACTTGGCACTAGCCAAGAAAATCAAAGGATCCTCCTCATCGGATCCTCTGATATTCTCTGCCCTGTAGCACATGGAGAAGGAAGAACCTCTCTTTGAATAGTCAAATGTGGAAGACTGGACCTTTGACAATGGCAATCTGTATTTCAAAAACTGTATATATATTCCAGGCCTGGCCCAATAGGAATTGGTATCCTCTATCCATTCCTCTTTTGAAGGGGGACATGGTGGACACCTTTGAACTGCTGCCCTCTTGGCCAAAGACTACTAGTGGCCTGGACTCACCACATTCGTCCACAAATATGTTGCCAGCTGTGCCATCTGTCAAAGCAACAAGGTCCAGACACATCCAACAGTTCCCCTGGTCACTCCATTAGCCTTAGAAGGATGCCACCCTTTCCAGAATCTTTTGGTGGATCTAATCACTGACCTGCCCCTGATGGAGGGCCTTCAATTCAGTCATGGTCATGGTCAACCATGGGCTTAGTAAGGGGGTAATTCTTGCCCCTTGCACAAAAATGGTAAATGTGGCTGGTATAGCCCACCTTTTCTTTGAAAAGGTCTTCCTACGGTATGGTTTACATGACAAACTGGTCTCTGATCGCAGTCCACAATTCACATCAGCCTTCACTTGGGAGCTTGCACAACTCTTGAACTATGACATTACTCTCTCCATAGCCTATCACTCACAAACAGATGGCAAAATGGAACAATATAACCAGGAACTAGAAACCTACTCTGTGATGGCCAACCACAGAGGTGGTTGGAACTACTACCAATGGTGGAGTTTGCTCATAACTCTGCAACTCACTCAGTCACCAGAAAATTGCCCTTCTCTCTGATCCTTGGATACAAACCAAGAGCATATTCCTCTATTGGAAAAACCTTCCTACTAGCTCTAAAGGAAAGACTCTCATTCCTAGAGGAAGCAAGATGAGAAGCAGAAGCTGCCCACAAACTCACACAAATATGAATAAAGGAGAGGGTTCACTCTTGCTTCAAACCATGGAAGCTCGGAGATAAGGTATGGCTAGATGCCAAGAACCTGAAACTCCAAGTTCCATCCCGGAAGCTGTTCCCAAAACATACTAGACCATTTGAAATTACTCAAGTGGTATTCTCTGTGGCGTTTCAACTTAAGTTGCCGAAATAGTGGAAGATCCATGATGTGTTCCATGCATCCCTACTTTCCCATATCAGGAAACTATGGAACATGGTCCAAATTTCACTCAACCACCACCGGAACTTGTCAGAACAGAAGAGGAGTATGAAGTGGACAGCATCATAAACCATTGGGGAAAACTGGGAAGAAGGCAATACCTAACCCACTGGAAAGGGTATTCCGCTGCAGAACAAACCTGGGAACCAGAGGCCAACTTGGGAAATGCCAAGAAGATACTCTCAGAGTATAAAACTTGACAGAAACTCTGAAAGAGATCAATGCCCCAGGACAACACCTCCCTGTTCATACTCCTAGCCTGTGTATCTGCCGCCCTTACCCAAGCTTGCCTTTAGAAACAGTATCCTGACCTTAATATTCCCCAGCACATCAACACCCACTCTTACTTCTGCTGAATCAACTACTGCTCATACCACACCAACTGGTAGATGGCAATTGCCCCTCTCTCTGTATGCCTTAACTGACTCTCCCCCATCCACCGTTGAAACCTCTATGCGTCCATGCTCGATGACCCCATTGCAATCAGAACCCTCCAATCCATCCCCTTCTTCTCTTGTGACAATTCCCTTGTTCAACTTATTGCTCTTTACAGATCCTATTCCTCACTTCAATCCATTCTCACTGGGGCTGCCAGAAGCTCAACAAGTTCCCATGTCTTTAATGTCCAGCAGACCACCAAAGAAGAGAGGGCAACGGAAAGCATCGTTGAAATTCACAAACTTATTCTCGACCTTCTTTTCATTGAGGGATTCAACTATTTCCTTGCCCTTCTGCCCGTCAACATCCGTGATCGCCTCCTCCATGCCACCCTCCTCTCCCTCTCGGCAGAGGAAAGTCACCTTTTCTTTGCCCCCTTGTTGATCACCATGCCCTCCTACCCCATTCCATCTCGACGAGTTCCTTCCGTTGCAGAGCAACCCCTGGAGAATGTCAACAGAGTCAGAGGCGTTAACGGAGTTGATAGAAACTCTCCAGAAACACAGAGAGCCCAGTCCTCCAATGACACCATTATCACCTCCCCTTCCTCCATGACCTCCAACCCCTCCTTCCAAAGAACCACCGCAGTACCAATCCTCCCAGTTTCTTTCCTGTCAGATCAGGACTCTCCGTCAGCAAGGAGCCCTGGTGTTCTCAGCCAGTCTCCCCTCTCACCCCAACAACAGAGGTCTTTTCAACACACTGGGGGACACAACAATGAGGAGCCCTCCTCCTTCCTCTGTTCCCATTCCTAGGGCTGCCACAGATGCCTCTCCTACCATAATCCCCATCCCCTGCCCAGCACCCAACTGGCTCATCATCATCGAACTCCCATCTCCAGCCTCCACTGTTTTGAATGTGGACATCAAGCTCACCTTCAGCCCGCTTGCCCCCACTACCAGTGCCCCTACTATTGGATGGTTGCCCCCAACCATCCACAGTATGCTTGCCCACGAAGGACTTGCACCTACTGCAGAGGACAAGGATATGGTTACCAGACCTGTCCCAGCCAGGTAGTCTTCAACGACTCCTGGAACTGAGGGGGACAGAAGTTCTTGAGATGGAACTTCAAAGCTACTGTACGAAGAGGGTAATGTTACAGCTATGGAAGGGGATACATCTTTTTCTCTTCCCTCATGTCCTCTCAGACTCTGGGATGACCTCTTCTTTGATGCCTCCAACTACTGGGAATTCCCCTGGAATTCCGCCACAATACTCACACAAGCATCACCCCATCCAGAATTCCCCTTCTAAGCAATGCACCACTATGGCTGTGGCACAGCCTACTTTATTTCACTTTACATGCATTTCACCTCTGATCTGATCATAGACATTGCCTCCTTGGCTGTATTCTCTCGCACACAGCCCAGTATTCCACTTTTCTCATTTGACTGATGATATGATCCCCTATGGTAATATTCCAGTATTACCATATATGATACAAAGCCTGCCCTGAATTGGGAAGGCCTATATGTATATGGGCATCTGCCCTTCATATAAGCCTAACTGAAAGGAACTTGCAACGAACAGAAGAAAGAAACCTAAACCCAATATCTGAAGCATTGCTAATCAAAGCAATATGTGACAGAGAGAAGGGCAATTTCAAGGCTAGGCGAAACAGGGTACTCTACCGGCTACTTATATACTACCGATAGCGGCGCACGGACCGTGCTATGCTATGACGTCATAGGGTACTGGGTATGATATCACAGGAACGATGAAATGTTAGTGTCCAATGGCAAAAGAGAGAAACGATGGAATAAGATGCGTGTGGTATACGCATGTAAGTGAAAGGTAGTCCAGAATGCTCTAGGCGTGGCTACGTGTGATATATCTAGAGGGGTTCTAATAGATAGGAATGGAAGTGAGAGGGGAAATGGAAGGGTGATGTGTAAAGCATCGCATAGGGTGATTGTTGGATCGGGTATCGAGACGAGATCGTATCGGGTAATAGATCGGGTCTTGTCTAGGTCTTGTGATCTGGTGTTCGTCTGATCAGTACTTGGGTTAATCTAGCGTGGGCTTGATTAGTACTTGTGTAGTGTACCAAGCTCTGCGTCAGGTACTGTCTATGGGTGTCGTGCATGTAACGAGCATATACGTGATAAGGGGTTCTTGTCATCGTACGGCGTTATGTCACGTGGTGTGGCTACCGAGTGCTGCATCAGGTAGATCCACGAGGGGTGGCGTAGTTTATAGGTATGCGGGCCTGTGCTTGTGGCTGTGAGGCTGGGGGTTTAGCCGTGAGGCTACTTGGTGTCGTAGTGTAGGGGATACGATGAGGGTATGACTAATGAAAGCATACATAGGTGTATGCGGTTGTGTGGTGTATTGTATGAGGGAGGATATGATGAGTGACTACTCTAGGTGTATGCGTGGTGAGGCTAGGATGGAGTTTGGTGGTGGTAGGCGAGTGTATCGTCTGTAGGTAGTGTGAAAGTGTAGGTAGGGGTGCTAATAAATAGGTGGTATAATCTGTGATCGTTTCACTAACCTAGATCTACAAAACTTCCCATATAATCTACCAAGCTCTTGGTTCCACTTCACTTCAGAAGCCTGCGCTCACTCTGAAGGTGATCACCATAGTGCTCATGATTGTCCTTCTCATCACCTCGCACCTGTGTGGCCTTGTTATTATCTGATCGTGTACCTAGCCAACACCAACACAGACAGAGGTCTGCCCGTCTAAGCCCAGGACTCCACCACCAGCCACCATATATGATAGGTTGTGCCTCCACCGGACTGTGCCACCATTGTCAAAGTCCAAGACTCCACCATTGATCGTAGAGTAGGCTCCAACCTCAAAGGAGGCTCTACATAGAAGCTAGCTGTTGGTCCCCATCTGAGGAACTCGGGCCTCAGTAGGTATTTTCTCCTCAAGTCCAGCTAGTCCAGTAATCAACCAGGTGGTTGATTACTCAGGAACATGTCACTTGTTACCTGGCATAACAGGACTTGTCTGGTATATACAGGCCCAAGTGAGCTCAGATGACCTGCCTTGTCAGATATATATGAGTCTGAATGGGGTGAGCAAGGCCAGACTTATCAGGTACATACAGACCTGAGTGAGCTCGGGGTGTGGGATATGTACAAGTTCCAAAGGTGATGTGGCTTACAATACCGTCTTGGAGCACTTATGAATGTACCCATCTGACACTTACTCAATATTTATTCAAATGGTTATCTTATCTTATTGGTAATATGTAATCCAATCAGAAGTATTCAGCCTTAAGAAACCTAACTTCCAGGCAAAAAATATACTACAACATCACAATATATATGCTATGGCATTATTTGAATTGCTGGTCAATAAACTCTAGCACATATAAAAGCATTAGCTGTGCTTTCAAGAGTTACATCACACACTGAAATGCATCCATAAATGTTTTCCTGGCCAATTGGATGGCCGGATCAATCAGCAGATGCTCCAATGCTGGTTGCCCAAGCCACTTCCAACGTCCCAATACCACTTGAATTGCTCCACCACTAGCAAACACTTTTGATATTGTCAGAGCTCAGCTACAAGGTTCAATCAAAGGACTTACCAAAGTCAGAAACACCCTTGACATTCACCCCATCATATGCCGCCTATCCCACTTGGCATTATCTCGGGCCTGTACTTTGCAAAACGCATCAGTTTTAAAACTTACAATGAAATGAATACACCTACAAGTTTCGTCTATAGCTTTCCACAGCATTTTTTGCCTCACCTGTCAGTTGGCACATTAGATCTCCAAGTTGTCCCGCTCATTCTGAGCTTCCTCGGCTAATGCACACCCCCTCCCACCCAGGTTTGCTAGCTCATTTGGCACAAACAGTGGTGGCATTGGAACTTGAATTACTGCATTCCCACAGAGCTGGAATAGTGGTGGTGTTGGAATCCTACTAAATGGGACTGGGTGCAACAAATTGGCATGTGGGATCATAGGATTTGGCCAGAATGATGGGGGGTCAGTACACACATTAGCTGATTTCCAGGAGAGGCAATGTCTTGCAGGGCAAATGGAGATGGCATTGGGATGCATATACCTATGAATGAACATTGTTGAAATGGCAGAGGTGTCAGTATGCACATGCTGATGGAGTTGGGGTTGGGGTTGCATAGGGGGGAGCTAGGGCCAGCCTCGTTGTGCATGTCTATTAAGAATATCAACAAATATCACTTGTGAGAGGAGATGGCTTACCAAAGTCTCTAGCCTCAGGCATGTGGTCAGGTTCACTTTCAGATGATATCAAATGTTCCCCCATGACACTGGATTCACCAGCTGAAAACCACATTATTGTGAGAATATAGGTGATAAAGTGAGTCTGATGCCTGAGAGTGTGAATCAAACTTGTTTTTGCATGTCATGTTTTCATATGAGAGGGCAACTGGCTTTCACTAGTTGGTGTGGTTGATGTGGCACATAACCAACCTGCTTATAACATGGGAAAGTTGCACAATCAGGGTGGAGCCAAAGATTCGGCTAATGCCAACACCATTTCAGTAAAAACAATCTACCACCAATCTCTTCTACCTCACTTCTTCCCCCCTCCAGTCTGATTCATCACCATGGTTTCAATTGTCCAGTCCATTGTCAACAACTCCATCACCACCATCACAGAAATCCTTCAGATGAAGCTGCTGGGACCTACAAATGGGAAGGATACTCGGGTGCAAGCATGGCATGATGTGATCATTGCGATCAATGCTCAGTTGGTATGTTACAATGCTGCTCGTATTTTAACTTGTCTCACATGTCCATTTCCTACAATACAATTCAGTCTGTGGCTGAAACTGCCAACAATATTTACCGTAAGTGGTATGTTTAAGGGGTCTACTTGTGCTATTCTCAGATAAACACATCCCACCTGACTTCATGTTTCTGATGATCTGAGCCATCTGGGGTCCAGGGAGGCCAGGCAATTTTTGGAGTTTATTAGAGACCAACAGAGGAGTTCACCTGAGAGTATATTCATATTCAAATGCTAGCTGGATGGTTAGGACAAATTTCAGGATCCAGTGGATGGCAGCAAGGCTGAATATCAGCCCAAACAACCTTCAGACAAGGATCTGTAGATTCCTGAAAAGAGTTGATCTTTCTGAAAGACAGCTCAGGCAAATCAGGTTGTTACTTATGAGATTCATGAGGTTGGAGCCAACTCAGACATTGAAGATGTTGTGCCATTGCCTTCAGATTAGATGAAGGGGAAGCAAAAGGAAGTGAGGAGTCCAACTTCTTTATCTAAGCACCTATCCACAGAGAGTGATGAAGATGAAGATTGTGGTGCAGCTCCAGAGCTGATAAAGCCAGTCAAGATCAGGCCCTCAAGGAATGGTAAGCATTATGATACCCAATCACTTCCAGTTTGACCGCCACATACAGCCAAGAGGATGGCTGGTGGCAATCTTCCTCCCAGAAAATAGACCATAAAATTGCAAAGGTCTACCAGCAATGCAAACCCACATTTAAAAATTGGGCTGCTGAGAGGTGGTGAGCAGCTTTGTTATCTATTCCAGCATTTACATATATTGACCACAATGTGAGTAGTTCAACCAAAGCCAAGATTGATATTGAAGTGGGCAGCTGTCATCAGCAAGACTGGTGAGTGACCATTCCCAAATTTATGAATGCCAGTGGTTCCTCAGTTCATCCCTCAGAACAACCCAGAAAGAGACTAAAGCCAGGCCTGAGCATCCTTCAGATAAAGCCAACCCATTCAAGAGACTGAGATTCCAGACTCAAAAGTCAAAGTCCTTGGCTGATACTAACAATCCTGAGAATGGTATGTGGATGCTGTGGTGTCACTCCTAGATGTAATATAGTAATGATATAGATGTCATGATGCTGCATTAATTAGCCAGACCATGAAAGCCACCCCAACCACCTGATGCCAACATGTTGACCCCAACAAACCACATCATTCAGAAACAAAAAGACTGACTCAGGAAGCACCATTACATTGGCCAAAGTATACATGTCAACCTGCCTGTTTGATTTATGAAGTTAGTTTATTTTGTGTGCTGAAATTTAGTAATATGAAAAATGTACATGGAGATGCCAATGGACATGCAAAAAAGGAACATCTACCTGGACATGTTGGAACCCTGTTTGGTGAATTTCTCCACACCCTCCATCACTTGCTTGCTCTTCCCTTGAGCACAGAGTACCAACCATTCCTGAGCCTGATGTTGCTGGTGGGTCTTCAACTGTGTTTACCACCGAGTCATGACATCCTGTTAAAACTGCTAGCTATTCCAGGACCAATGAACATCTAATAATGTACCCGGCTGCAAGAAATGGGCTGGGCAGATTTGCAGCAGCAGTAACTGGGGGTTGAAACGATCACCGTCAATACCCATTATCTATTAGCACCCCACTACACTCTCACACTACCTACAGACGATACACTCACCTACTTTCACCAAACTCCACCGTAGCCTAACCCCGCATACACCTAGAGTAGTTACTCGTCGTACCTCCCCTATACGATACACCATACCATCAACTACACCTACATACATTTTTATTAGCAGTACCCTCGTCGTACCTGTTACACTACAACACCAAGTAGCCTTACAGCTAACCCTGGTGTTCATCGCCACAAGCACAGGCCCGCATGCCTCTAAACTGCCACACCCTGTGGACATACCTGACACAGTGCTCAGTATCCACACAAGACCCGTAGACCGTACCTGACGCAGTGCTCGGTACACTACACAAGTACTAATCAGGAGCTCACCTCCAGATCCTCGAATCCCCTGCTCGATCCTCGATCCCCAGTTCACACCGAAGATCATCCCTCGTACCACCAAGTACTAATCAAGCCCACGCTAGATTAACCCTTAGACATAGACAAGACCCAATCTATCACCCAATACGATCTCATCTCGATACCAGATCCAACAATCACCATATGTAATGCCTTACATAATACATTCTATTTTCCCTTTCATCTCTCATCTCCATCTCTATCTATTAGTCCCCCTTAGATATATCACATGTAGCCACGTCTAGAACACTCTGGACTACATTTCACTTACATGCATATACCACACGCATCTCATTCCACTGTTTCCCCCCTTTCACCATTGGACACTAACATTTCCTCATTTCTGTGATGTCATACCCAGTACCCATGACATCATAGCATAGCACGGTCTGTGTGCCACTATTGGTAGTATATAAGTAGCCAGTAGAGTACCATGTTTCACTTAGCCTTGAAATTGCCTTTCTCTCTGTCGCATATTGCTTCAACTAGCAACGCTTCAGATATTAGATCTAGGTTCTTTCTTTCGTCCATTGCAAGTTCCTTTCAGGGGTGTGGTTGAAACGGTCATAAAGATCCTGCTTGAACCTAAGTATGTTGTAGGAATTGTGTGGGTGCCAGGTAAGGCAACAATTCTTTAATCTGAGGATCCAAAGATGGGAGGTGGAGCTGCCCAGCTGAAGGAAATGCCCAGAGATAGGGCAGCAGGTGTGGTGTCGACTTTAGGATGTGAGCTTGGCTTAGGTAATGATGCCACCATATTGGGCACTTGCACTGGCATGGATCCTGGGGTGGGCAATATGCTGCTGCTGCAGCTGACCACTGCAGATCCTGGGTCCATCTGTTTTACTTGCAGGTCAAGAGGGGAGGGTGGTGTGTTTCTGCTTGGCTAGAGAGAAGGGGAGCCTGAATTCAACTGGTAGGAGGAATGGTCAAAGGGGAATCACACTTGAGGGGATTGGGAACAAACCTTCTTGGTAGAAACCCCAGTCTGTTTGTGCAAATCCTTCAACAACACAAGCCAAAGTCAACAGGCCTTCCTCCATGTTTTCAAGCCTTTTCATCATTCATATGTGACTTGCTGTTAAGTCATTATATGCCTTGAGAAGCACCTTGTATGTCTGAGGAACACCTGAAGGTGTTTGGGAAGATGTGTCTGAAACCTCATTACTGCATGCTGGCTTGCTGATTTTTGGGATCACAACCAAATTGAGGACTATGCATTGCAGGGTCAGATGATCAGAGGAATCTGAAATGTGTATGATGGAACGTATAGAGGGAATGCTTCTTTGGCTTTGTTTTGCCTGGCTCAAGTTGCTTCACCTTCTTGTTGGGAGGACTGATATTCACACTTGGTCCTGACTGAGGAAGCTGGGGCCCAGCACCTGTTGCCTGAGTTGCTTGGGGTTTAGACTTCATGGGGAATGTGACTGTGGCAGTGTGGGATGGTGAGGAGTTCTGTGAGTGTTGATGAGATGAGGTTGCACAAGGAGTGTGTGCTCTTGATTGGGAATGCCCTCTCTGTTTCTCTCTGACATTAGAAGAGGGGCAACCCAACATTGCCTATGCTGGGAAAGGACACTACCTGGGTACAGATCATTAGTGCTTCCTCACCAACAAGCACCAAACCTTCTAGGCTCCACACTCCTTGCATATGCATCCCAGATTTGGTGTGCAGCTCATGCTGCATCACTTGCATATATCACATGCCACCTGGGGAGCTGCATCTGAGGACTCCTGGTCTTGCAAAATCTGTAACTCTCATTAGCTGTTCTCATGCAACTCTAAGGCTGCTGGGTGTTACAGTTAGGGAAGGGGGTATATCTTTTTCTCTCCCTTCACCCCCAGGACTATGGGACAACCTCTTTCTTGACTCTGACCAGGGATTCCCCTGCAATACCAACACAGGCATTGTCTCATCCAGAACTCCCTTTCTAGGAGATACCTGTCTCAGCCATGACACTGCCCCATTTCTCTTTCATTGATATATGCATTTCACCTCTAATTCAATCAATAGACATTGCCTCCTCGGCTATATTCTCTCATACACAGCCTAGTATTCCAAATCCTCCATTTGACTGATGCCTTGGTCACTTATGGTAATCTTTAGTCTGTGACTGATTATTACCATATATGATATGAAGCCTGCCCTAGATGGGAAAGGCCTATATATATGGGCATTCGCCCTCCATGTAACTCTAACCTAGATCTACACAACTTCCCATGTAATCTACCACTTCACCTCAGAAGCCTGCTCCTGCTTTGGAGGTGATCACCACAGTGCTTGTGATCATCTTCCTCATCACTTTGCACTTGTGTGGCCTCGTTGCCATTCGCTTGCATTGCTAGACAGCAACTCCAACGCCAACAGAGGTTGGCCCATGTAAGCCCAGGACTCTGCCACTGGTAGCACAGTAAATCCAGGACTCCGCCACTGGTACTGTATTGGTCAGGACTCTGCCACTGACCCTGTATAGGATAGGTCTGCCCTTCCTTTGAATTGTGCCACCATCCTCAAAGCCCAAGACTCCGACATTGGTCATAGAGTAGCAGCTCCAACCCCAAGGGAGGCTCTATGTTAAAGCTAGCTGTCAGTCCCCAGTCCAAGGAACCATTGGGCCTCAGGAGGTATTTTCCCCTCAAGTCCAGCTAGTCCAGTAATCATACAGGGTTGATTACTTGGGAATATGTCACTTGTTACCTGGCATAACACTGGGTTCTGCAAGTTCTCCCGACACATTGTTGGGATCGCCCTCTTGGCTCAGGATCTTCTTCATCCTGCACTCAGGTCTCACCTTTGTCCTTACCAGTTAGCTAGCGTCTGTGTCTTTTCACCAGTGTTTTCCATCAAAACATCTTGATCAACTTGCTGCTACTGCTGATCCACTGGTTGACTGGAGGTGCTACCTTTCATGGCAGTGGGTGGGGTGACTTAGGCCACTTGGACACCAGCTGCATTCAACCTACTTGGCAGATCTTGTTTGAGGAACCATCAGTGGTTGGGTTGATGGTCCACATTGTCTTGAAATATTGCATTTCAATCTGGCCACTAGTCATTTTAGTATCCTGCAAGCTAGATATCACAAGCCACAGCTAGACAGGTAGTGAGCACTCAGAAACCCATATATCACAGTCTGAAGCTCAGCTCTGTTTAGCCCAGATATATCTGAAATCCAAATTATACCATTGGATTGAGTAACCATGTTCATGATAGTATCTTAGATTTTTCCTCTCAGCTTCTTTGGCTTTGGGTTATGTTCTTCAGAGCTCCAGTCACCCTCGTTATTAGCATCATCCACTTCACTAGCATTATTAAAGCTATGAGTGAGAAAATAATCCCATTGTCCCTGGATGATATTAAACCCTGGAAATGCTCAATGTTTGGGTTGAAGTCAAAGCTATTGGTTGTCAGACTCAACAACAAACTTCAGTTTAGCGATGTACTGGTTCGAAAATATTTCCCCCTTATCATCTTTGAACCTGGTTAGCATTACCATCCAGATACAGTGACTCTCAAAACTGTTCCAATACCTACAAACACCCGTGGGAATGTCACTTGGCTTTGGTGGAACAAATAATAGTACATACCCTTGGCTACCTATGGGCACTTGGATTAGGTGATTTGATCCAGAGGAAGTGGAGATATGGCTATTTTAAAACAGCAACTACATTGGAACAGTCTTGGGACTTTTGATTATCATAAGGGTATTTGGTATATACCAGTACTTGGTATATCCTCCTTTGGCTTTAAGCACTGCCTGAACCCTTTTAGGCATGCTTTCAATCAATCCCTGACACACCTCAGCTGGTATCTCATTCCATTTCTCCTGAGTTCTTCTTCACAACTCCTCTATTCCCTTAGGAGGCTCCTCATAGTCTGCCAGCTTCCTTTTGAGGTGAAGCCAGATATGTTCTACAGGATTGAGGTCAGGAGACTGTGCAGGCCATACCATGGTCCTAAATTCCTGCTCTTCCAGCCACTCCTTGACCTTTTTGCAAGTATGCTTGGGATCATTATCTTGTTGAAAGATGACATCAGGAGGATTCAGATCATAGAACTTTAAGGAATCCTGGAGTTCATTCTTCAAAATTTAAAAATAGAGATCACCATCCATTCTACCATCAACCTTGATTGCATAGCCAACCCTATCCCAAGCCATACAGCCCCACAACATCAAAGAACCCCCTCCAAACTTCAAAGTCCCCTCAACTAATCTGTCACTAAGCCCCTCTCCTGATGACAAATATTAACAGAGGAAAGCTTTGATGGACAGCCTCCAGCAGACTTTTAAAGGTCAGAACACTCCTTGGAACAAAGTCTAGAGATGGTAGCAATGCCAACACCTGTACTAAAGGCAATAGAGTGGATGGAATGGCCAGAATCAAGTTGAGAGAGAATAGTGTTCTTTTGAGTGGTAGAGATTGCATGATGGTAGTGGTTAAGAGTCAAGAAGTGTGGGAACATTTTTAGACTCAGACATGATATTCATATGTATATCTTTGTTTGTACCACCAAACAACAGCAATTATATCATAAAGATTCTAATGCTCACATCGAAAGTCCCAAGACTGTTCCAATGTAGTTGCTGTTTTAAAATAGCCATATCTCCACTTCCTCTGGATCAAATCACCTAATCCAAGTGCCCATAGGTAGCCAAGGGTATGTACTATTATTTGTCCCACCAAAGCCAAGCGAAATGCCCATGGATGTTTGTAGGTATTGGAACAGTTTTGGGAGTCACTGTACTGCCCTTTCTCCACATTTCTTCAGCAAATTATTTCATCACCATTTCAAGACCTCACGTTATAAATCTAAACAACATGTTGGCTCCACTGTTTATCCAAGAATATATTTTGAATATACACTCACTGAGATTTTGCCTCTTTTGGAGCTCCATCCCAATTTCAAGCCTTTGCCATCTGCTTTGCTTGCTCCATGATCTGAGGGGATAGGCCTTGAACGACCTCACCAACCATGATCTGATAGTGATGGAACATGTCAGAAGAACCTGGCTTCACTCCATACCATTCCTCTATAATTTTCTTAATCTGATCTTTCTGCAGCTTCCTGATAACTGACCAAATGGTCCACAACCTCCTGAGTGAGATGGTCTTTTTCAATCCTTTCGCTCTTAATTGTGCCTGCCTATGCATCCATCTGAGGTATGTCTGTGCTCAGGTCAATTTGTATATTTGTTGCAGTTTGTCCCTCAGCTAACAGAAGCTGAGGGTCTCAGTCCCCATGCTCTAGAATGAGATTTTCTAGGAGACAATGCAAGTCACCAGCTAATCTCCACCATATTGTTTTTTTATTTCCCTTCACTGCTTTTCAGAACAGCCATTCATCTCAGAGTAGGGTCAAAGCTGCTTTAGATATTGCTGTACTCGGATAACTCTTTTCAGGTGCCTTGGTTAACCATAATGGGCCCACCTGATTTGCTGCATCTGGTTCAGTGTCTGACTCTGACTCTGACTCTTTCCTCTCATCTTCTGAATCAGGCAGGCTAGTCTTTTGGTTTTTGGTTTCAACATAATTGTTCTCAAGGTCAGACATTGAGATGTGGGATATGGCAAAGACTTGGGATGTTGACAAGGATGTTGACAAGGATGAAAGCAAGTGACTTAAATGGTATGTACTACTATGCTACAACCCCCTTCAATCAAGTCATACTATCCAGGATCTACACACCTGAGCTAACATATCACCTATCAGCATGGTTCCAAGGTTACATCACACTTTTATCATATATAAATAAATATCAACATTGGCTATGAGTCTTGGGTTGGAAATTCAGCAATATTAGGGTTATGCCTCGGTTCAACACTCAGTTGTGCCACAGGGTAGCTTGTGAAGTAAAAGAATAAGGTTCACCGAGTGTCTCAGAGCAGCCAAAGTGCCACAGGATCACATGAAGTAATAATCCTGATTGGGAGGACTGTTGAATTCAGCTGGCTAATCTTTGCATTGCAAGTGACTTGTAACTTGTGTTTCTAAAGTTGCAAAGCAATATCCACAGGCAAAACATGCCCCAAAATCCCAATAAGTATAAGATTAATTGTGGCAGTGTAACTCATGCTGTATGGCTGACGAAAACACCACTAGAGGAACCAAGATGACATTTGTCCGATTGGAACCTGTGGAAAATACTTTTACAACTCCTTTACAGTCTATCCAATCCACTCCAAGTAAGCCAGGGCCTTCTGGCCCTCAGTTTGCCTTCCATAGTGACATGCATATAGTTTAACAATGCTGTATTCCCATGTCTGATCAGGTTTGATGCAGGCCTAATGAAGCTGAGATACCTGTAGAAGAGATTTAGCCCATCTAATACACACAGAAAAGAGTATTCAATCTAAGTCATAACTAAAAACACTAATACTGACCAATATTCATATAGTCCTGCAACAAGTATCTTCAAGAATGAATTTCTACAGGCTCTCCTTGACATGGAAGCTCCATCTGATCCACATGAATGCAGCATATGCCACCAAGATGGCATTTATTAATGTTCTAATTGCTTTGGTCAACCCTTATTCTGTACCCAATGTTGTAGGGATCAATATCAGAGCAATCCATTCTACCAGATTACCCAATGGACTGGAGGATTTTTTGAGCATTCATCTCTGATGTTGGTAAGGAGCTTGCTTCCTCTATAATATTATCATTAAGGTTAAACAATTCTACTGCAGACTGGTTTTGAACTTCATCTCAGCCATCAGGGAGCCCCCTGCCAATCGGCTGCACACTTTCTGAATGAGCCCAAGGTGCCTTCAAGCTTGTCTGAAGCAGAATGGGAAGATTTCAGGTATGAAGATGTTCCTGCTCATCTGTGGCCCCCATCCTTCTCAGAATATCTCACTATTGTAGATGTGATGGGTGTCCATTTTCTCATAGTAAAATACTGCACCTGTGATGATGCTGAAATGGATTATATGCAGCTCTTGCACCTTAAGCTTTTTCTGGTCACTTTGGAAAGGCCAAGCACAGCTTTTATGTTTTCGGTTCTGAACAACTTTATTCAAGATAATCTGGAATGTGGAACCTTGGGAATGAACTATTAAAGTAAGCTTCATAGAGTTACATCCAATGTGTTCCCCAAATGGTGCCAGTAGATAGGCTCTACCTTTTAAAATCACACTGACTCACCTAGTGCCAGAACCAGTACTGAGAGCTACTTTGGGTTGCCAGGCAGTGGAGGCTGCTGAAACTTCTTAAATGGAATGGCTTTGGGCAATGTTCTGAGGAGCCCACCAAGAGGGGTCTTGCTTTGTTTTGCTCTGTTTGTCCCCAACCAGGAATCAACATGCATGTTCCTGCTGAAGAGTTTTCATGGTGAGAGGACAATTTTTTCAGAAGAGTTGGATGTTCCACTGATCTACCCTTAGACAAATGTATAGTTGAACAGTCATCGTGGATGGGAACTTCAAAGTGGAACATATGTATGAGAAAAAGCCCAAAGATCAAATTTGGCTCATGGATGGACTCAGTTATATGGTAACTCAGCTAGATTATCTCACTTATACTTATCTGAAGGACACAAAACACCCTCTAGAGGTTTACTTTGATCATTAATGTGTTTACCACTGATATTTGACCCAGTGGTCAAATTGTAATAATCACTGAGTGGTCAATCAGGCAAATGCAAGCCAAGGTTGGCTTTAAGCAACTGGCATTGGCAGTTCGGCCTGTGCCCCACACAGATGCTTTGTTCTACATTCAGTAGTGTACTTTCAGAAAGGGGAAAGGTGGGGCCTCTCCTCTCTAAACTTCCTTGGTGCAAGGCAGATAAACATGGACTATTCATTCTACCATGCTGTGACCCACCAGATGGGTGACATTTCTCAGGTCATAAGCTTTTATGATGTAAATTGCTCTTATATGAAAAAGCTGTAGACCAAGCTCAGAAAAAACGACTACATCCGACTCCCTCCAATTGTTGAAATTGTTCCAGGAATCAGAATTTGGCATGTACATGGCCATCAGTCAGCATGCTTTGCTTAGCATGTGCTGCTGTTTATTTCAGGTGTGGGTTGGGTGGATGGAGAGATGATTGAAAACCTGTGGTCAACTCTGAATTTTGTATTAGGATCTATGTGGGGAATGACCTCTCCTCATTGACAAGAACTTCTAGACTTTCAAATGAACAATTTCAATTTCATAAAAATGACTCAGATGGGTGAGTCCAATTAGAGTGCCTCTATAGCAGCCTGAGTTACATGTGTCCATCAATGTGGCAAGCCTATCTTGAAAGCTAAAGGTTGCTTGGCAATCTTTGGCATTGGCCCAAGAAACATTCTGTGATCTTGACTCAGGTGTCCCTGAAATGCAAAGACAATGATGGCTAAATCAGGAGCAGAGAGCCACATCACAATGAGTCAGTGATCCTTTAGCAATGAACATATTTGAGGTCCAATTGAAGAAAGGTAAGTTGAATACCATTTCCTTCAGGACTGTTCTTATTCAGTCCAAGCACCAACTATTCAGACTGTGGAGCTGGATATTTTGAAAGAAGGTCCGACACCAAGGTGGCCTCATCATGGAGCTGCAACTTGGCTTTCTGGGGGCCTCAAGATAGAGGAGAACCAAATATCTCTCAAGCAAGATATTCGATGAATGGGGTCCAGAGCCACCAAGCTCCAATAACTCACTTTGGCCTGAAGAACAGATCAGTTGGCAGCCAATATCTCAGTCTTTTTTTCAAATGTGTCAGCATTTCTTGGCTCCAAATACCAAGATGATCTTATTTCCAAGATATCGGACAAAAAGAGTGACATTGAAGATGATGAGGTGGTTGACACTTTGCAGGCAAAACAATCAGATCAACTCAAATTTCTGCTCCCTTCACAACTGGGTCATGAAATATGTCTTGAGCTTAGCATAAAAGCTCTGAGTGACCAGGAGCTTCAACTCCAAGCTGGGCAAGCGAGTGATTCTCTGCATGAAATTTGGCTTGCCTTAGCAGATAAAGCTGTCCTCTTCTGTACTGACATAAAAAATGCCTCTAGCCATTGCAAGTCTACTTGGGCATGGGAAAAGATCAATGCAGTGGAGGCAATCATCAGCAGACATATCATAACTGCCAATCAGCCATAATACATCTTTTGGCCAAAAATGGGATGATGGCCCAGTATAAGCTTTGAGGAATGATGACCTCAATGTCAGCATAGTTGTCACAGCACCGAATATCTGAAATCATTCTCAAAATACATTGGTTTGGTTCTGGTTAATGGATATTCTTGGTGACACCAAGATGAATAACTGGATGTCTAAATGTAAGCGGACTCTCATCTTTATTACAGGTTGCTAATATTCAATGGAAAGTCCACCAGGTCCATTGGTTGCATGCCAAAGCTACAATGGATCGGTAAAAGGAGGAAAACGAACTTCTGAAGGCTGAGTTTGAATAGACTATCAATTACTTCAACTACAAATCCAATGAATGGGCACAGCATTGCTATGTCAGTGGGCAAAAAGGGGACTGAGGCCAGAAATGCTATGTGTCTTGTCTGCAGGTGACCTATGCACAGCTTCAGGATCATTGTCAGGCCAAGCAGGAAAGCTGCAGGGTGTCAGCACAGAATGGGTCAATGGATAGTAGTCCTATTGTTTGAGGCACTCTCATTATAGGATAGCAGGCCCATTGTTCAAGCCATTGTCTGGTTATGGCATCCACCTATTTCAAGTTTGCCATGGTCAATCATTTTGGAATCTTTCAATGATGGATCCAACACCATATAAGGCCCAAACTTATTACACATTTTTGGAAACTGACCTTTCTCCACAACATTTACATCATAGACACTCTACCCACTTTAGGTATCAGCTACCACCACATGATGATGTGGTACTATAAATACCAAATCAAAGTAGCTGTAGCCCATCTTTAGCAACTTCCAACAGAGGCTTGGCCAAAGCATTGGTTTGAGAACCTGACATTCAATGGAGTGAGCTTGTTTATTTTGGACATTACAGCAGCATGTCTCACATTTGGAATTTTCCAGTCATCATTGCCCTATTTCATCTCACTGTATGCACCTCAGCAAACTGTATCCCCTCCCACACCTGCATTTGCCTACCATCTGACATCTGGAAATATACCCACCGAGCTGCAGCAGATGATTCAGGATCTCAATTCAGCTAAGTTAGATGGCATCCAATGAATGCTGGAGTTATTACCACAATGGGAGTTGAGGAGTGATGCACCAGAGTTCAGAATGGAGGACTCCTGGTGGGTTGCTGACATACCAACATATCCTGACTGAGAGGTGAGCCTGGAATTGAGCAAGGTATTGGACCAAGCATATCATTACTTTAAAGTGGGTGCCTTTCTGGAGTGTTTTTGGTGGACTCAAAATAATTCATCATAGGATCTTTAGGGTCCCCACAAGTCCCCACTCCACAGGATACACAATGCTGGGCTGGATGTGATGGAAGGCAAAGTGATGGATGAGCTGCAGAAGAATATGGCCAAAGTGTGGCATACCAAGATAATCATAATAGACTCATGGTTGGACATATGCAGGCTTTGGGAATTATATGGAGAGTATAAGTAACATATTTTGTATCAAGAAATGGGCATATTTATGATGGATTGCAACAGTGTCTATCATATTCCATATGATTACAGCAGAAAACATCCACAAATTCATGAACATTATCCCACATATAAAATGAAAGGACTACCCAATCTTCTTCAGTAGAACTGACACCATGTTCTAAAAGTTGTCCAGATAATGCCACAAGGGTACCTGAATTGTATCAAAGCCAATGTTGTATGGTCAGGATGACAAAGTCCAGCTCAGGGTATTATGGTTATGGAAGGGGGTACATCTTTTTCCCTCCCTTCACCCCCTCCCAGACTCTGGGATGACCTTCTCTTTGACTCCTCTGACATGGGATTCCCCTGCAATGCCCACACAAGCATTGCCCTACCCTAGCCCCTTCTAGGCAATGCAACACCATGGCTGTGACATAGCCTCCTATTTCCTCTTGTTCATTTCATCTTCTGATCTGATCATAGACATTGCCTCCTTGGCTGTGTTCTCTTATACACAGCCCAGTATTCCAACTTTCCATTTGTCTGATGTCTCAGGTCTTCTTTACAGTAATATTAGATCTGTAATCTCACATTACTATATACAATAGGAAGCCTGTCCTAGATTGAAAAGGCCTATTTATACAGGCACTTGCCCTTCATGTATCTCTCTAATCTTGATCTTCATAATCTAACCTGGTGTATATCATCTCCACTCCCCCACTGACTTCTGTTCCTTGAAGTCAAAGCTGGAAGCATTGCTTCTCATCTTACTAGTGATTGTAGTAATCACTAGCCTCTTTGTTTGCTTTACTACCCATTGAGGTTGAAGGCAAAGCTGTACTCCCTATTATCAGACCAGGGTTATAAGAGCCATCTGTCCTATAAGAGTAGGGCAGGTAGTAGAAACCTTGCAGAACATATGTCGTGGACAGTTGCTGCTCTGAGATATGTTGGGAGCTGGACATCTTGTCACTCGCATATTAGGCTTAGGTGGTTATCCTAAAGCCCACAAATGCTACATTACTCACCAGCCAATCAAACCCTTGCCTATTTAGAGGAAGGGAGAGTAGCAGGTCCTCATGAACTCCAGTTCACCTTCAGTTCACCAGGTCACGTGTCCCATTGTTATGAGGTTGTAACACAGGGTAGTCGCTGACTGTTAGAATTAATTCCTTTCTGTGTACTTCAACTCATTACTTGTTATTGCACCAGACTTGGTCATACATGCATGGACTCTCATTACATAATCTGTACTTAGTATTCTGCATGCATCACTTTTTTTCCTCCCTTAGGAATTCTCTCACAACAAGAGACGACCACTGAGGTAGGTACATAGACTCTGTTGTAACACTTGTATAGCTTACCTAGCCACTCAGACAGTTTTGGTCTAGGTAAATATATAGCAATTCTTTCACAACAAGAAATGACCACTGAGACAGTTTTGATCTAGCTTGTATAGGTTATGAGCCCTGAGTTCTATTAGGGCAGAATTTAGATTCCAACAAGATCAGATAATAGAAAATCAGAAACATAGTCACACTGAAATCAGTCAATCAGTCCATCTCACTTCCCATCTGATCTGGTTCGACAATGGGAAAATACAAACATATATGTGAACTGACAGGGGTGGAGAACTACCCACAATGGCAAAAGCAGATGACACTAGCACTCTAGGGTGAGTGCTTGTGGTCTCACTACAGTGCAGGCAATCCATTGGACTACTCAGATGTACCCTCCACAAAACCTGCCCCAGCTGATCCATCAGCCATTATGGAAAGTGAGATGGAGAAGATACTTAACTGGGTAGTAAAAGATGCCTAGGCCAAGGCACTAATTGATCACAAACTATCAACCTCCATCACCAGCCTTCTAAATGAGACCCAAACTGCCTGTGAACAGTGGGATGTTCTTTTTCTCTACTATTCATACAACAACCTTCTCTTACAGTGCGAGCTCCACACAAGGGTCTGGACTGAGAAGCTCAAGGATGCTAATGATGCAACCCACTATGTCGGCGTATTCAAGGATGCTTGGCGATGGTTCCTACACATGGGAGTACACTACACAATCAAGGAGTCCATATTCAATCTCTTACAGGGTCTTTCCAATGAGCTGGAGTGGAGAATCTTTCATGAGCTCACCTTGAGCAAACTCTCCTCATCCTCTTCTGTCACCACCATTTCATCCACCACTGCCACGTCCACCTCTCCAACTTCAATATCTGCTGCACTCACATCACCCAATTGCCCAGCCTTCACCTTTGATGATGCCAAAAGACTGCTGATCAAGAAGGCGAACATAATTGTGGAAGAACAAAAGCTCGCCAGCCCAGGATTAGAGTATGCAAATGCAGCTGTTAGCGGCACCAGAGGTGGAATCAAAACTAACCAGACAACAGATATTCACATCCACAAGAATAACCTGGATGGTGTCCAGTGCACCAACCCCCTATGTGTCAGTAAGCCATGTGCTGACACACACGATAAGTGTCATTGCTACTGGCCTGGAGGGGGAATGGAAGATAGGGCTCCAGTGTGGATCAAAAGCTATACCAAAGGGAAGGGTGATGAAACTGTAGCCATGTCGGTACAGTCCCCTTTGCCCACAGAAGCCAGCCTCAGACACGAACTATCTTGTGCATTCATATCCAAGACCACAGAAGAGACAGAGTTGGCCTGTCTCATGTCTATCAGCACTCCCAGAACCATCCTTGATTCTGGTATAATGTCTCATTTGATCACAGACAGAATTTTATAGAGGAAGACTGCCCCCCAGTCAAAACTGCAAATCATGGAAGACTTATGACTATCAGTTATGGCAACTGCATCATGGAGGTTGAGCTTGGAGGGTCAACTTATTGACTGACACTAAAGGAATATCTTCATGCCCCCAGAGCCATGCTCAATTTGCTCTCTGTGGGACAGATGCTAGCAAAAGGATGGGACTGTGACTTCAAAGGCTCCAGCCCCACCTCTGGTCCTCACTGTTACCTCTCACACCACAGACAAGTACTCAGAGAAGTGCCACTCTCAGGAAATATTTGTTATCTTGATGCTCACTTCCTCCAATCTAATGAACTAGTGACTTCACACACATTGTTCACAGAATTATGCGCCCTAATGCATAATGAAACCAGTGCATACACAAAGGTACCCATCACCTGGGATGTGTGGCACACTTGCATGAGTCACCCTGGTGGAGACTCTATCACACATCTCTCCACCATTGCAACAGGAGTGGCGGTTGAATCACACAAACTACTCAGTCATTGCGAGGCTTGTATCATGTCCAAATATCCTCACAAACCTTACCCTCCCTCTGTCAATCCCTGTGTGTCACAAATGCTCGACCTTGTTCATTCAGACCTCTACAGCCCTTTTCCCATATGCACCCTTCATAGAAAACTCTATTTCATTGTTTTTCTTGACAACCACACCCACCTCATTAATGTTCAACTGCTGGCCACCAAGGACCAAGCACTGAAGCACTGGATGCATAGAGAATTACATATGCACTTTGGAAAAATCACATGGAATGAAAGGTAAAAGTCTTTCATTCCAACAATGGGGAAGAATTTGTCAGCTCTGCTTTCATGAAGAATCTCCAGGAAGCAGGAATAGAATGCCAACTCACCTCTTCTTATGCTCATCAGCAGAATGGTAAGGCTGAGCATGCAATAAGAACTCTCCAGGGCTATGCAACGGCAATGCTTGAAACTGCTGCCCTCCCTCATGACCTCTGGGGCAAGGCTGTTTTAACAGCCACCTACCTCTGGAATTGCACAAAATTGGTGTTGCTCCCATCCAGAAAAACTCCCTATGAAATGGTACACCATCACAAGCCAGATCTATTCCACCTATGAGTATTTGGCTCAAAATGCTGGGCTTGTATTTCTGCCAAGCTTCAGACAAAGCTAGGGCCTTACTCCTGCCAAGCCATGTTCATGGGCTACCCAGATGGTGTCAAGGGCTACTGCATATAGGATGCCATCAGTGGCACATTCTTCATTGCTCATGATGTTGAATTTGATGAAGATGTGCTGGGTCTGCAGATGCAGGACTCAGATGATGGACATGAGGATGACGTGCCTCCAGCTGCCCCTTCCAACAGCTCGTCTCCTCCCTGTGATAACACCTTAGTCATGCCTGCCACTCCTGTTCTTGAACAGCCAAGTGCACCTCATAGATCCATTCGTGCAAAGCATGCAATGGAGAGGGGAGCAGCCTGGTCAGCTGAGTTAGCACTCACACGGGCTTGATTTCAGTCACTTTAGGATCATTGTGAGAGAGCATTAAATGGGCACACAAGTAAGGGGGTAATCCTTGAAGAAGTCGATGCATTGAAATCCATCAAGGGTGACAATACCATCACTGAAGTCATGGCCAATGTCATCATTGAAGAACAAGCTCACATCACTATTTGAGGTAACACCAAGCATGACCCCTCCAACCCAGACTACAGTATAACATGAAAATACCCCAAGCCACTTACAAAGAGGCAGTTCAACATTCAGACCATAACCTGTGGCTTGATGTCATGTGAACGGAGCTGCAAACCATGCAGGAGATGCACATTTACAAGCTCATGAAACTCTTGGAGGGTTGTAAGGCTATCAGATGTCATTGGATCCTCAAGTTCAAAAAGGACAACAAGGTGGGTCAGTCTATAAGGCATGTCTGGTGGCACAGGAATTCTCTTAGGTACCAGGAATTAATTATGGCACTACATTCATGTCAGTCATCAAGTCAGCATTGGTATGTCTCATAGTGGCCATGGCCTGTCAGCAGGACTGGGAGATGGATACCTTCAATGCAAAATGAGCCTTCCTGTGGGGCATCTTCAAGAAAGAGATCTATATGTGTCAATTGAAAGGCTTCAAGGATGGCAACTGGTGAGTTCACATTTGGCTTATGCTTCGCACTATATATGGACTGAAACAGTCAGTGCTCAAGTGGTACAAACAGGTCTGTGCTGTCATGGGGGAGTTGGGTTTCACCAGGTCTGAATCCAACCATGCTTTATTCTACTATGATGAAATCAACAAAGCAGTAAGCCAAGTTTGCATCTGGTACATGGTGGGTTGGCACATTGATGATGGAATGGTGGTTTCAAACTCAAAGCCTTTTCTCCAAATGGTGAAGTCACAAATCACAGAGTGTTTCAGAATAAAGGACCTAGACCCCATGACAAAATATCTAGGAGTCAAGTTTGAGCATGGCTGCTCATCATGCAGAATCTGGCTGCATCAGTCAGAATATATTGCATTCTTACTCACTGAGTATGGCCTAACAACTTGCAACCCTGTCAGTCTCCCTGCTGATCCAAAGGCCCTGCTTGATGATCCCATGGCTGAGTACCCCACCATACTGAACTTGTGCCCAGCATACTTAAAGCTGGTTGAAGAGCTGATATACCTGTCTGTGAACACGTGCCCCAACATCTCTTATATTGTCAATGCTCTGGTGCAGCACAATAGTAATCCCAAACCACAACACTTGGTGGTCAGAAAGTGAGTCCTGCACTACCTTGCTGGCACCCTGGACCTCAGGTTGTGCTATGAGTTCAACAAGGATGATATTGGGGAGCTCTGTGCTTATGTCAATGCTAGCTGGGTGTTACACCGGGTAACAAGTGACATGTTTCTGAGTAATCAACCTGTTTGATTACTGGACTAGCTAGACTTGAGGGGAAAATACCTCCCAAGGCCCAATATTCCTCAGACTGGAGACCAACGGCTAGCTTTCACATAGAGCCACCCTTGGGGTTGGAGCCTACTCTACAACTAATGGTGGAGTCTCGGACTTTGATGAGGGTGGCACAGCCTTGATAGGGGTGTAGACCAATCGTATACAAGGGCTGGTGGCAGAGTCCTGGGCTTAGACAGGCAGACCTCTGTCTACGTTGGTGTTGCCATTGGCTAAAGGTGCAGACAGACAGCAATGAGGCCACACAAGTGTGAAGTGATGAGAAGGATTATCATAAGCACTGTGGTGATCACCTCCAGAGCAGGCACAGGCTTCTGAGGTGAAGTGGAACCGAGAGCGAGGTAGATTACATGGGAAGTTGTGTAGATCTGGGTTAGAGTTACATAGAGGGCAGATGCCCATATATATAGGCCTCCCAATCTAGGGCAGGCTTCCTATTGTATATGGTAATATTAAGTCGCAGACAGAATATTACCATAAGGGATCAACACATCAGTCAAATGAGGAGGTTGGAATACTAGGCTGTGTATAAGAGAACACAGCCAAGGAGGCAATGTCTATTGATCAAATCAGAGGTGAAATGCATATATCAATGAAAGAGAAAAGGGGCAGTGTCATGGCTGGAACAGATATCACCTAGAAAGGGAGTTCTGGGTGAGGTGATGTCTGTGTCAGTGTTGCAGGGGAATCCCAGGGAAATCCCTGGTCAGAGTCGAGGAAAAGGTCATCCCATAGTCCTGGAGGGGGTGAAGGAAGAGAAAAAGACATACCCCCTTCCCTAACTGTAACACTGGGCAAGTGAAACCAGGAGACACTCACCCAGCAGCTATACATGGTACTATGCTGGAGGCCTAATCTCTCACATTTCCAAAAAGCAGACGACCGTAGCTCTCTCCTCCACTGAGGCAGAGTACATGGCTGCCACTCATGCTCTATGAAGGACTATGGCTCTGCTCCCTCTTCACTGAGCTTGATATTGTGTTTGCTTTGCCTATGCCCATCCATCTCAACAACCTTGGTGCGATTGCCCTCTCCAGTGCAGCAAAATTTCACCAACAATTGAAACACATTAACATATGTTACCATTTCATTTGTGAACACGTTGATAACAGTTCTTTTACTTTAGTCTGGGTTTCTTCTCACCATAACATAGCCAATATTCTCACAAAAGCCTTGCCATGTCCTGCCTTTGAAAAGTTTCACACATCTCTTGGACAGGTGCCTTGTTGAGGGGGTATGTTAGAATTAATTCCTTTCTGTGTACTTCAACTCATCACTTGTTATTGCACCAGACTTGGTCATACATGCATGGACTCTCATTACATAATCTGTACTTAGTATTTCACATGCATCACTTTCCTTCCTCCCTCAGCAATTCTCTCACAACAAGAGATGACCACTGAGGTAGGTGCATAGACTCTATTGTAACACTTGTATAGCTTACCTAGCCACTCAGACAGTTTCAGTCTAGGTAAATATATAGCAATTCTCTCACAACAAGAGACAACTGCTGAGATAGTTTCGGTCTAGCTCATATACTAACTATTAGCAATAGATCTAGCCACTGAGGTTGACTGTTCTTATCCCTGTGAAATGGACTCATCTGATTAACCATTATAGACACTGCACTGTAAATGGATGTCCACATTGGGAGGACATCTTTCAGATCTGTGTCGTCATGTTCAGCCACCCAGCAATGAAGCCAAAGCATTGCCTCTTGACTGCTCACATATATATCCAGATCCATGATTGCCATGGATGCTGCCAGAATTGCTGTATGTTCTTCTATTGCGATCAACCATTTCTGAGCCCCATTGTCACCTCAGGAGGCTTTCAGGAGTCCTGAGACTTCTGGAGTTCCCATCACCATCTTCAGGTCAATAATGGGTTATAATAACAAGGTGACATAATAATATCACAGACATTTTAGCCAAGTTGGAACCATGCTGGTGAGAGGTTGATTGCCCCTTGTAAGGTGGCCTTGGGTCTAAAGGTGGTGGCTGACATCTGCCAAATGGATGTGGATTTCTCGGACATGCTCTTGGTAAGGGCCTCAATAGAAGCTGCAGCTGTTCCCATATATACTCCTATTTGTACTACTGAGGAACAGGTGAAAACAGACACGTGATTCAATACTCACTCAATTGGGTTCACTGACTACCCCTGGTAAATATCACAATAATACATATCCACTCTGATCTGTGATTACTGCAGGTTCAGTAAGTGTGCTGTAGCCCTTGTATGCAGAGTCTGATTTCAGTCCTATTCCCCCAACAGCCTGATTTTTGGATATGGAGTGGTGCTTAATCTTCTTGGTAAGTCTAATTATGTTGATGTCCAGGATCATCACTGGGGGGCTGTTAATAGAATTCAGATTTGGCTGGCCATACCCACCTTTGTTGCAGCATGGTGTTGCAAGAATCCAGAGCATGTGGTCTGCCTCACAAATGGTCTGCAATGAGATCCATATGTCCAGAATGGTTCGCTGACCACTTTTGGCCACCATTTCTATTTCTAAGGTATCATGGAATTGGATTGCCATGTAGGAACTCAATATGTTGATGTATTATAAGGATGAATGTTCAGAAGTAGTGGAGACATTCATAGTGCATATAACAAATTGCTGGGGTATACACCAAAGATGATGACAAGTTTTTAATATAGACTGGGAGTGTAACCATGAAAACATACCTGGGACATGTTTCAGGCTCTTTCAGCAGATGGGAATAACTGCAGAGGATCAGGATCAGATATATTTGGGTTATTGGACATGTCTGTCAGATTTGTCAATCACAGAGATTTGACGTCCCCCCATGAGAATATATTTTAGAGAATCACTTAGATAGAGCATGGGCCTGAACACATCCAAACAGATATATCATACTGAGCTCAATTGGGTCTCACACCAACTCCACTCAGGAAATCATGATTCAACTGCTGCATACCAGAGTGAATTCACCTGAGCCCAAGGGGTGTGATATCACAGGTACCAACTGGAGCCCCTGCTTATATTATGCAGGGCAGTAGGTGAGGCTGGCACTGTTGAGTATGTATGGGCCTGAGTAGAGTGAGTAAGACAGGCTTTGTAGAGTATGTATGTGCCTGAGTGAGCAGGGCATGACCCACTCGGGCCTGTACATATGCTTAGAGTCAAGTCTCATCCACCCCATGTGGACCCATACATATCCAATGAGGCAGGTCACCTCAAGCTCATTCAGGCCCATACATGCCCTACAAGTCCTATCTCACCCACCCCACTTGGGTCCCATACATATCCAAAGAGGCAGATCACCCCAAGCTCACTCAGGCCTGTACATGCCCTATGAGTCCCGTCTCATTCACCCCACTTGGACCCATACTGTATATACTCTACAAGTCAAACCTCATCCACCCTATTCAGGCCTGTATGTACTCTACAAAGCCTGTCTTACTCACCCCACTCAGGCCTGTACATACCCAATGGTGCTGGCCTCTCCCACCCCATTCAGGCCCAGATATAGTCTATGAGACCGGTCTCACTCACCTTGCTCAGGCCTGTATGTATCCAACAAGAGGCATCTCACTCAGGCCCCTTCATATTTATTAATCTTATATTGATTACAATGTTTCAGGCCTGCCCATATCCTACTTACTTTCTATTACAAGGGCCTGACTGTGTCTCACATCACTTTCATACCTCAGGCCCATCCTGGGATCATCCATACCATTCAGGCCTTTTTCAAGCAGGCTGGTCGTAAGCTACAGAGAATGTGACTACATGGACTCCCCAACCCACCTCCTATCTCTAATGACCCTTGATGCTTTGCCAGCAATTATCATAGCTCTGATGGGTCTTGTGGATATCACACCCACCTTTAAATGTCTGACTATATGACTGAACCAGGTATCTGATAAATGCAGCCTTTTGTCTATTCTCTTGGCTTGTACAGAGCACTTTACAGACCTTAGCAAACTTCAAGTAACCATTCCTGGTGACATCAATGATCTATTGACATTTGCCAAAAATGATGACTTTTGTACGTGTTCCACCAGGGAAGTTTTCTTTGCAGTTTCTCCCCTCTTGGGCAATCCTGGTGTTATTGTAAGTCTATATTGCTTTATAATTAGTCATTACCTCTGAAAGTTGCCCTTAAGACACACTGTGCACCCTAGTTGCAATCCTTCCTGCATATTGTCAAGCTTTGGCTCCATTCAAAGTGGAATAGCCCTTTCTCTGATGAAGAGCTACAATGTATTTTCATCCCTTTCTTCAAGTTAGATTCCAAGCATATTAAAGTTTTAAGGTCATAAATAGATATTTGTACTAAGTTTTCTAAGATTCATTGATAATGTCTGCCTTGGCCATATTATATACCCATGTACACTTTACTATGCTTGTGTTACAGTCACAGGAGGGGGTACATCTTTTCCTCTCCCTTCACCCCCCGTAGGACTATGGGACAACTTATTCTTCAACTCAGACCAGGGATTCCCCTGGGACTCCCCCACAACACCAACTCAGGCATTGCCCCATCCAGAACTCCCTTTCTAGGAAGTTACCTGTTTGGTTTGGAACACTGCCTTCCTATTTCATTAATACATGCTTTTCACCTCTTTTGATCTGATCATAGACATTGCCTCCTTGGCTGTGCTCTCTCACACACAAGCCTAGTATTCCAACCTACCATTTGACTGATGCCTTGATCCCATTATGGTAATCTTCTGTCTGCGACTTACAATTACCATATATGATATGAAGCCTGCCCTAGATGGACAGGGTCTATATATAGGGATGCTGGCCCTTCATGTAACTCTAACCTAGATCTACACAACTTCCCGTGTAATCTACCCAGCTTCCCCAGCTCCCAGTTCCACTTCACCTCAGAAGCCCGCTCTCACTCTGGAGGTGATCGCCCTTGTGCTTGTGATCATCTTCCTCATCACTTCGCACTTGTGTGGCCTCGTTGCCATCTGTACCCTGCCTCTAAAGCTTTGGCAACTCCAACGCCAACAGAGGTTGGCCTGTATAAGCCCAGGACTCCACCACCAGCATTAGGCCATGTAAGCCCAGGACACTTAGTTGCTGCCCTCCACATTCCAGTCTGCCCTTCCTTCTAGGAGGATTGTGCCACCATGGTAAATCCAAGACTCTGCCATTGGTTGTAGAGGCAACCAGGACACTCTACGTAAAGCTAGCAGTCGGTTCCCAGTCTGAGGAACCATTGGGTTTCAGGAGGTATTTTCCCTTCAAGTCCTGCTAGTCCAGTAATCAAACAGGTTGATTACTCAGGAACATGTCACATTGTTACCCAGCGTAACAAAAGATCTAGGTTATAAATTGCCAAAGGTTATCTAGTCTAGCAACTCCCACCACTATTCAAGGGAATAGAACTGCCTATCAAGGGATAGGCTTTCGCTCTATGCACTGTGCAGAATCAACCTTGCCCAGCTCCTCAGAGAAGATTGAGAAGAAGAAGCCACATCATCACGGGCTTCTACTCCTATCTCCAATATGTCTTCATCAAGAAGGATTCCAGGGTCATCATCCCATTACAATGACCCTCCCGCCCGTGCATTTCCAGAAGAGTCCAGATGACCAGATTTTCCAGGTGGTCTCCGCTCTCGAACCTCGACCCCATCAGACACTCCCATCCCACTGCCCGCGTTCCAACTGGTTCCCATCAGAGTAGACTCCCCCGACCCTCTTTTCCTCAATCGAAGCAGAAGATCTAGTCCCGATCCCAACCCAGGAAATCCCCAGCCCAAAGAAGACACAGATGATGAAGACGATATGGTAGAAATCAAAGCTACTTTGCCTGAGGAGTTCTCAGGAGAGACCAACAATGCCAAGAGATGGCTTATGGCTATGGAAGGCTATTTCCATCTAGGAGGAGCAGAGAAGTTCACAGAGGGAGCCAAGAGGCTTATCCTACTGAACAGGATGTCCAAGGGAAGAGGAAAAGCATTCGCAGAAGCCTGGCTGACCAGGCTACTCGACAACACCATGCCAAATGCAGACAAGACCTATAATGAGATCAAGAAAGCCTTCGCCCTCACCTTCACCCCCCACAACACCAGCAACCTGGCCATGGCAGAACTTGGATCCCTCTGACAAGATAAACAGGATCCAAAGGGATTTGACAAATTCATTTCCCAGTTCTCACTGCTGGTAGTTCACTCTGAGCTATAAGAATTCTGCTCCATCCTAGAATTCTTCTTCAGGGGGATCAATCCAAATATTGCCCAGCAACTAGTCAACAGTGAGACCTTCTCAAAAGCCAAGAAGATGGAAGAGGTCTACGAAGTAGCTGCCAACATTCATGGGGCATGGCAACGGATTGAAGGAATACAGAAAGGACCCTTCGCGTCCTTTGGAAGAGGAAAAGGAAACCACCACGACCCAAATGCTATGGATGTGGACTGGATCACCTTGTCTCCTATTGAGCATGCCAAGCGGATGAGAGAGCATAGATGCTTCATCTGCAACAGAATTGGGTGCAGTGCTAAGAAACACCCAGGATACAAGCCGATCAGGAGAGAGGAATATAGGAAACCTCAGGAAACGCACACCAGGGTGGTTGTCACCAGGGAAATGCCACAAGATCCCCTCAACAAATATCTCACAGAGATCTCCAGAAACAATGGACGAGACAAAGTTCTCAGAATGCTCCAGACAGCCTTTGACACAAGGCTTGACGAGCAAGGTCTTGCTCTAGAACGAGTGGAAGAAGCTGCCGCAATAGAATGGGAAGAGAACATTGATTCTCTTGCCCTAGGACCCACACCCGCTATGCAAATCTTCACTATCTCCCCTGAAGAAGAAACATCTTTTTAGGTGGAAGAGGTGTACCAACGTCACCCTCTTCCTACACGATTGCACCTGTATTTATTTCTGGATCAAAGAGTAATTCTATTTGCATTCCTCTCTCGATCTGGAAGCAGGATGGCAAAATCGTTGGAACAAAAGCCCTAATTGACAGTGGAGCAACAGAATGCTTCATTTCAAGACAAGTGGTGGAGAAAATAAGATTACCCACATGGAAGCTGGACAACCCGGTCCGAGCTTGGAACATTGATGGAACCCAAAACCAGTCAGGGACCATCAAAGAGAAGACCAACATCGTGTTGGACTATGGAGACATACGAGAACAGCAGGATCTCTATGTCCTCAATTGCGGCAAGGATGAAGTTATTTTAGGACTTCCATAGCTCAGGGCAGTGAACCCTGATATCAACTGGACAGAAGGACAGGTAACCGTAGTGCCATCTTTCTACCAATGGACCCAAGGTGACCCACCGGGAACACTGGAACAGTGATACCTGCTACAGTATCTGGAGCATGACGAAAAAGAGTACGTGCAAGACAGACTCTATGAAACATTTCATCATTGGATGCCCTTACAACAGGCCAAGTTTTTCAACATGCATGGAGATGTACCAGAGTTCGTCATCAAGAGGACTTCTCTGTCTACCGAGATCGCCCAACAGGTGCCAAAGGCCAAGATTGCATTGCCAAATGCATTCAAAGAATACATGGATGTCTTCACAGAGAAGACAATTACCAAATTACCCCCCTTCCGGCTTTACGACCATGCCATTGAATTAAAAGACTTGTTTGTCCCGAAACGAGCCAAGGCATACCCCTTAAACCCTCTGGAACAACAAGCATGCAAAGAGTTCATCAATGAACACCTTAAAACTGGGAAGATATCTCCATCAAAATCTCCCCAGGCTGCCCCTTTCTTCTTCATACAGAAGAAGGATGGAAAGCTCCGCCCCTGCCAAGACTACTGATACCTCAACAGCCACACGATCAAGAATGCCTACCCCCTCCCCTTAATTTCTGATCTCCTGGACAAATTAAAGGGATCATCAACCTTCACCAAATTTAATGTACAATGGGGCTACAACAATGTCTTGATCAAGCCTGAAGATCGGTGGAAGGCAGCTTTCCTCATCCCATTTGGGCTGTTCAAACCAAACGTGATGTTCTTTGGGATGTGTAATTCCCCAGCAACGTTCCAGGCCTTTATGGACGATCTCTTTGGAGATTATATTGTGGAGGGATGGTTGGTAATATACATGGACGATCTGTTGATTCACTCTTCAGATCAGATAACTCACAACGAGAGGACATGAAAGGTCCTAGAACACTTCCGATAGCATGAAATGTACCTCAAACTGGAGAAGTGTATCTTCTTAGCCGAAGAAGTCGAGTATCTCGTAATGATCGTAGGGAAGGACGGCGTCCAGATGGATCTGATCAAGCTCAATGCCATCAAACAATGGAAACCCCCGGTGAATGTAAAGGACATCCAGTCCTTCATCGGGTTCTGCAACTTCTACCGGAAGTTCATCCCCTCTTTCTCTGACATTGCACGTCCACTGCTGGACCTTACAAAACAGACGATGTCCTGGTCCTGGGGAGCCCTTCAAGAAAAGTCATTCAGAACTCTTCAGGCTGCATTCACGAAGAAGCCAGTCCTCGCCTTCCCCGATACCTTGAAACCCTTCCTCACCCTCATGACAAACGCCTCACTCACTGTGTCAGGAGCAGTACTCATGTAGAAAAATGACAACGGAGACATACAACCATGCAGTTACCTCTCTGAGACTTTCTCTCTGACTAAGAGAAATTATGACATCTATGACAGGGAACTACTGGCTGTTATATGTGGATTAAAAGAATGGCAGCAATACCTCCTCAGATCCCCCCACCCTGTGACAGTGTTAACTGATCACAAGAACTTAATGTTCTTCAAGGAACCCTGACAACTATCCCGACAACAAGCACATTGGCTTTTGTTCCTCCAGGACTACAACATGACCTATCAAGCTTTACCTGGAATGAAAATGGCCCCTGCTGACACTCTGTCTCATCGCAATAAAGTAGACACTTCCAAAAACAACGAAGACGTTCAACTCCTCCCATCTGACACATTCGACTGTCAAGTACGGATGATTGACCTAGCACTGGCTGACAAAATTAGAGGATCTTCTCAAAGCAATCCTTTAATACTCTCCACCCTACAAAATATGGGGAAAGGAGAACCTCTCTTCACTTGATCAAAGTTGGAAGACTGGACCTTTGACAATGGCAACCTATACTTCAAGAACTGAATGTATATTCCAGGCCCAGCTTGGCAGGAGCTGGTATCCTCTGTCCATTCCTCTTTCGAGGGGGACATGGAGGACACCTAAGAACCGCTGCCCTCCTGGCCAAAGACTACTGGTGGCCTGGACTCACCACATTCATCCGAAAATACATTGCTGGTTGTGCAACCTGTCAAAGTAACAAGGTCCAGACCCACCCCACGGTTCCCCCAGTCACTCCATTAGCCTTCGAAGGATGCCACCCATTCCAGCATCTATCGGTGGATTTAATCACCGACCTACCCCCAGTGGGGGGTTTTGATTCAGTCATGGTTGTGATCAACCATGGGCTTAGTAAGGGGGTAATTCTTGCCCCCTGCACGAAAACGGTAGACACAGCTGGTATAGCCCATCTTTTCTTTGAAATGGTTTTCCTATGGTATGGTTTACATGACAAGCTGGTTTCAGATCGGAGTCCACAATTCACATCCGCGTTCACTTGAGAGCTCACTAGACTCCTGAACTATGATGTCGCCCTTTCCATGGCCTACCACCCACAAACAGATGGCAAAATGGAACGATACAACCAGGAACTAGAAACCTACCTACAGATATTCTGCGACGGCCAACCACAGAGGTGGTTGAAACTATTACCCATGGCAGAGTTCGCTCATAACTCGGCAATCCACTCAGTCACCAGAAAATTGCCCTTCTCCTTGATCCTCGGATATGAACCAAGAGCATATCCTTCTATTGGAAAAACCTTCCTACCAGCCCTAGAAGAGAGACTCTCTTTCCTAGAGGAATCAAGAAAGAAAGCAGAAGCGGCACATAAATTGGCACAAATACAAATGAAGGAGAGGGTTCACTCTCGTTTCAAATCATGGAAACTCGGAGAAAAGGTGTGGCTGGATGCCAAGAACCTAAAACTCCAAGTCCCTTCCCAAAAGCTGTCCCTGAAATGAACCAGACCATTTGAAATTACTCAAGTGGTATCCTCAGTGGTGTTCCGACTCAAGTTACCAAAACAGTGGAAGATCCACGATGTGTTCCTTGCATCCCTACTCTCCCCATATCGGAAAACTATGGAACACAGTCCCAATTTCACTCAGCCACCACTGGAACTCGTCGGAATAGAAGAGGAATACGAAGTGGACAGAATCATAAACCATCAGGGAAACCCAGGAAAAAGGCAGTATCTAACCCACTAGAAAGGGTATTCTGCAGCAGAACGAACTTGGGAACCAGAGGCTAACTTGGGAAACACCAAGAAAATACTCTCTGAGTATAAAATTCAACTCAAACTCTGAATGGGACCCATGACCCAGGACAACACCTCCCTGTTCATACTCCTAGCCTGTGTATCTGCTGCCCTTACCCAAGCTCATCTTCAAAGACAATACCCTGACCTAGATATTCCCAAACACACAGGCTCACACTCCTGCTTCTGCCGTATCAACTACTGCCCCTATCACCACAACTGGTAGATGGCCATTACTCCCCTCTCTGTATGCCTCAACCGACTCTCCCCCACCCATCGCCGAAATCTCTATGCTACCATTCTCAATGACCCCATTGCAATCCGAACCCTCTAATCTATCCCCTTCTTCTCTTGTGATGGATCACTCGTCCAACTCGTCGCCCTCTATAGATCCTACTCCTCACTTCAATCCATTCTCTCCAGGACCACCGGGCACTCAGCAAGTCCCCATGTCTCCAATGCCCAACAGACTGCCAAGGAAGAAAGAGCAACGGAAAGTATCCTCGAGATTTGCAAACTTATTCTCAACCTCCTTTTCATCAAAGGATTCAACTACTCCCTTGCCCTTCTACCCATCAACACCCGTGATCGCCTCCTCCACACCACCCTCCTCTCCCTCTCAGAAGAAGAAAGTCACCTTTTCTTTGCCCCCTCATCGACCACCCTGCCCTTCTACCCCATTCTATCTCGACAAGCCCCTTCCATGGTGGAGCGACCCTTGGAGAACATCAATGGAATCAAGGCACTAACAGAGTTGATAGAGACCCTCCAGAAACACGGAGAGCCCAGTCCTCTGATGACACCCTTGTCGCCTCCCCTTCCTCCACAACCTCCAACCCCTCCTCCTGAGGAACCACCACAGTACCAGTCCTTCCAGTTCCTCCCCCAGCCCTTTCCCAACCCACCAGAACCCTCCACCAACAGGGAGCCATGGTATTCTTAGTCAGCCTCCCCTCTCGCCCCAATGACCAAGGTCTTCTCAACACACTGGGGGACACTACAATGAGGAGCCCTCCTCCTTCCTCCATTCCCATTCCTGGGGCCACCGCAAGCACCTCTCCTACCAGCCATTCCGACTCAATGGCTAGTCATCCCCATCCCCTGCCCTGCACCCAACCAACTCATCACCATCGAGCTTCCATCACCAGCATCCGCTGCTTCAAATGCGGACATCAAGGTCATCTTCGGCCTGCCTGCCCCCACTACCGCTGCCCCTACTGTAGGGTGGTTGCCCCCAACCATCCACAGTATGCTTGCCCACAAAGAGCTTGCACCTACTGTGGGGGAAGAGGACATGGTTACCAGACCTGTCCCAGCCAGGGGATCTTCGACGACTCCTGGGACCTTACTGGCTACAAGGAGAACAAGGGAGACAGAAGTTCTTGAGATGGAACTTCAAGACTACGAAGGGGGTAATGTTACAGTCACAGAAGGGGGTACATCTTTTCCTCTCCCTTCACCCTCCATAGGACTATGGGACAACTTATTCCTCGACTTGGACCAGGGATTCCCCTGGAACTCCCCCACAACACCAACTCAGGCATTGCCCCATCTGGAACTCCCTTTCTAGGAAGTTACCTGTTTAGTTTGGACACCGCCTTCCTATTTCGTTGATACATGCTTTTCACCTCTTTTGATCTGATCATAGACATTGCCTCCTCAACTGTGCTCTCTCACGCACAGCCTAGTATTCCAACCTACCATTTGACTGATGCCTTGATCCATTATGGTAATCTTCTGTCTGCGACTTACGATTACCATATATGATATAAAGCCTGCCCTAGATGGACAGGGCCTATACATAGGGATGCTGGCCCTTCATGTAACTCTAACCTAGATCTACACAACTTCCCATGTAATCTACCCAGCTTCCCCAGCTCCTGATTCCACTTCACCTCAAAAGCCCGCTCTCGCTCTGGAGGTGATCGCCCTTGTGCTTATGATCATCTTCCTCATCACTTCACACTTGTGTGGCCTCATTGTTGTCCATACCCGCTTCTAAAGCTTTGGCAACTCCAACGCCAACAGAGGTTGGCCTGTATAAGCCCAGGACTCCACCACCGGCATTAGGCCGTGTAAGCCCAGGACACTTAGTTGCTGGCCTCCACATTCCAGTCTGCCCTTCCTTCTAGGAGGATTGTGCCACCATGGTAAATCCAAGACTCTGCCATTGGTTGTAGAGGCAACCAGAACACTCTACATAAAGCTAGCAGTCGGTTCCCAGTCCAAGGAACCATTGGGCCTTGGGAGGTATTTTCCCCTCAAGTCCTGCTAGTCCAGTAATCAAACAGGTTGATTACTCGGGAACATGTCACATTGTTACCTGGCGTAACAGCTTGTCTTGTGATGCAGCGGAGCATATGTAGGACCTGTTGATAATGTCCACTTCATTGGATTGTCTCATGATGTGGCAGAACCATATGTAAGATTCATTGATAATGTCTGCCTCATCGGACTACCAATGGAAACCATGTAACTAACTACTGCTAACTACTGTTACTGTGGGTAAAGATCAGAATGAACAGCCAGCAAGAATGTGCTCTACCCCCTCTCCCCCACTCTTCCACAAAAATGAAAACAAGCATCAGGTACTGAAACCTGGAGTGTACATACAGTATTTGATGCTGGCAATAGTTGGGATGCTGACACTTATCCAGGATCCTTTTATACCTGACTTGTGGGTATATTTGCATAGGCCAGGGGCATAATTGGGACACTGGAAGTGATGAGCAGGGGATGGTCACACTCAACATGGGAGATGAATGGGTCATGAGAGGGTCCTCATCAGACAATGATCAGGCAGGGGTTTTTGTTGTTGCCACAACTTTAAATATTGCCAACACATTTGTTCCCAGTTTAAACTTCAAAAATACCCCTAGTTCTTTTGTTCATCTATATTTCAAGTTCTGGCTACCATGCTACACACAATAAAATTTGAAGTATTGTCTAGGAATGGGTGTGAATCATATACTTAAAGTTATTGATTTAGTATAGTTTGCATTCAAACTTGTTATTTAATCCAATATTTAATATGAGAAAGGATGTCAGCCCACACTTGAAGTTTTACCATCGCACAATTGTCAACCTAAACTTCAACTACTGTACTGTCTTCACATTTTGCACAACATTTAAACCTATTCTAAATATTGGTTTTTGTGTTGTGTTTGTGCCGCTGTACACCTACGAGCACAGCCAGCTTCATGAGATTTGATTCCCCGAGTGCAAAAAAAAACAGTCTTTACAAGCAACCTTCACTGTGGATGCTGATGACTGTATATATTTACGTTTTGTGGGCATGGTGTAGGAAATCTGTGAGCTGGAAGGTGCAGAGAAGAGATAATCACAGTATTTATCAGAAGAAGAACAAGTGTACAGTATATTGATTTTCGATTATGAGTTCAACCCAAGTTGGATCTGATGACCTACGATGACTGATTATCTGATGAGGCGCTCGCCGTAAAGAATAGTAACAGTGTTACGTGCTGAAGTCACTTGAGCCAACCACCACAGCGACTCGGATGTACACCATATTCGACCCCGTCAAACCACCCGTCTCCCCTCGCCGCATACAATTTCTCCGACTCACCTCGCGCCAAATTAATCTACATGCCTTCGTCTCCCCTTCAGTTCAGTTATTTCGCTGGATTATAACGGATTCATCCAACGAGGACTCGGAGATGATAGCACTCTACGTAACTGAGGTCAACTCTCCAGCCATCTGCTGGACCGAGACTCTACTTTAAATTCCCTTTGCCTATCTGGAGAGGCGTAGCGTCTGATCAACTGGTCGACTTCTCGGGAAAAAGTCTTGAAGCAAGAAGCTTAGCGAACTGCGACGCATAGATATTGAGCGTGTTCTGAATAGGCCGAAACTTTGAAAACTCGCCTCAGCAAGCACTTTGGTAGACCCACTTGTAGCTACAAGCGCCGATGTGTCCGGCAACCAGACACAACAGTGCGCCGTGGATCTTGTCCGTTGTGAGGGGGCTCCACCCTCCATCTACGAACTTGAACCGGGAGAGCTCAAATTTACGAGGCGGAAACTAGCACGCGTCCAACGATGTATATCCATCCGTCCTAACCCGCACAGATACCTAACCGTGCTCCTGCACCATTTGTTCTGAAGGGGCAACTTCAGATCTCTTGATGAGAAACTGGTTGAGCGTATCAAGGGTATATCATAGCGGACTTATCGGTCGTTTGCACTCCGCTCAGGACTGCACTACCACGCACATTCCCGGGCGTACGTTCGTCTTGTGTTTCCCGGCGACAGTGTTCAATTTCGTCAAGCATCTATGATGGGGGGAATTGCGCGGCATGCTTGTTGCCACGGAACACAGGTTTGAAATTTGAATCTCCTCATTTTGTCCGTCTTTTCTTCACATGCTAGCTAAGCGATACCACTTCAAAACGTACTAGTGGAACTGCCACACGTTCATCGCTGGAAGGACCTGGTATGGCCGCCCTAACACCATGACATTTTCTCGTAATCTCAAAACGGGGAAATAGCTTCCAGCCTCCAGGATAGTAAGTGGTGACTTCCACGTCATACCCCTTGGTTAACCATTCAACACCAGCGGTTATAATGTTCTCTGAATATCAAGAGTTTTTAATGTTTATAGAAAAGGAACATCAAGTCATTCCACCGTCAGCTGACGAGTTCAACCCAGCAGAAGCAGCTGATGCCGCGAGGGATCTCTGCCTAGTGGGCGGAGCATTGGGTAGATCTACGAGGAGTTGTGCATCGCACAGCTCAGAAATCGTCCATCTCTTTGGACCGATACTCTCCCTGTTCTTTCTCGATGGACAATCATGATGCACCTATCCATGTGATGACAATAGCTGCATAATCGAATGGATAGGGTGAGTCACATAACATTGTGTCCTCATGCTGCTCGTATTAGGTTCGATCGTGGGCTGTCCACACACATATACCGTTCCATTCGCAATGCCCTGCTAGCCGGGATAAACTCTGGTTGCCGAGTTAAATATGACGTTTCTCCTTGTTGACCCCAATATGAAGCCACGAAGTTTACGGCCACACGTGAGAGCGGCGCAGTGTCTTTTGTTTACTACAGCCACTTCGAGAGAAGAAGGACAACTCTTCGGCTAACGAGGCATCGCCATCCACTGACTGCTTCCAGGGTTATCGAGTCGCAGGAAGTTGGCCACGGCGATCATGAGGATGACGGCTTCTTACTTATCCTCGGCGGATACCAGATCTAGAGATTTAGCATTCTTCTATCTCTATCAGATCCACCGTTCCCACTGACAAGTTTCACACATCATGATCTTGCAATTGAATGATCCTGAATTCCACGACCATGATGTCCTCTCGGAGAATTGCGAGTAAATCAATGAGTCTAAATCACACAGCAAAACGCAACCTTAAAACCTCCACGGCCTTTCCGGCGGTACGTTTTGCTTATTTTTCGTTGGCGGAGGTTCCGCTTAATCAATTGTGTTACATTTTTAGTGTGCGTCGAACCCATCATGTTTTCACACCACTTTGACAGCAACTTGGCAGCACAGATCCGATATCTGATACCATTGGTTGCACGCTGTGTGTGAGTCACTGGACTGGGTTCAACATGTCTTCTTAACCGAATAACATGGGATGAGTGTTCCCTGAACGTGGAGTGGCCCGTCGCATGGTTCTGCCGAAATTTCACAAGTAGTCTTGTAACTGCATATAAGAGCAAGGCAGGTCCAGCCCACATTTCCGACACACACTGCAATGCTCGATACGCAACTGGTAAGGAACATGTCGAGGAAGGCTCACGTCAATTAACACACCTTGCAGATCCAAACCGCACGTGAAAACATTCGCTCACTTCTCGAGCAATGTAATGTTATATACGAGGTCACCCCGTTTGACGAAGACCTGTATCGGGAATGTATCGACGATGCGATGCAACGTGGCTACCCAGTGGACGGCGATCCGGCTGTGCTAACGTGTCTGCGACTGGGGGTCGAGTATGCAGCAACCGCTGGCGTGCATCTCCCCCACCGTCCGACCCAGATATGGATCGCACTGTACACGGCGTACGCCACCATCGTGGACGACGCGACCAACCATTTCGTAGCAGAGATACCCAACATCTATCTATTCAATGAACGATTTATCAGGAGGAAACCGCAGGGGAGTGCCCTCCTGGATGCATTTGCAGATATCATCCATCGGGCATCGGACCACTATCAGCCCATTGCCTCTCATTTAATCATCACATCGACGTTGAACTTTGTCACTGCCACGTTACTAGAGAACGAAACGAGCTCTATGAAGGTATTACCGTCGAATATACCTTTGAGAACATGTCGCTGACGACGACAAATAGATCTCGAGCGCTGCACAACAGTATCCTACCTACCAGCGATTCATGTCTGGTTTCGGGGAAACCTATCCACTCATGGTGTTTCCGCGAGAGATCCCCTTGAATGACTACATTCAGGCAATCCCAGAGCTTTCTCTGTTCATCCATAGCGCCAAGTGTGTACCTTGTCCTGTCTCACGCCGACTCTTTATTCATGACCTATCTAGCGATGTGTTATCCTTCTACAAGGAAGAGCGAGTAGGCGAGATGACCAACCAGATCTCCATGCTCGCTGCTCGCACCCAGAAATCAAAATTAGAAGCATTTGGTGAGCTGACGGAGACGACGATTGACTTGTACAAGAGGATTGTAGACATATTGGAGGGGTCTCCGGAAGTTTGCGAAGTATTCAAACATTTCACGGCGGGATATGTTCGCTTCCACACCTCCACAGCAAGGTATCAATTAGAGGACTTGGACTTGTAGATGTTGTATTATATACCCCTTAGACTGTACTCACAACATCTGCACAGTTCAATAGAACACTCATCAGTGGTGGGTACGCCGCGTGAACGGGCCCGATGATCATTGTTTCTTGAAAAATCCCTGCCTCCTGTTCCTATCGGTGGCCGTCGGTAATTAGGTGGCCAGCAAACCAGAGATTGGATGTACATCACCTCGGATTTCCGATTACGTCTGTCGGCCTCTGCTTGTGACGACACATACGAGAGGCTAGTGGAGAAATTGGGAGTGTGGTCACACACGGAGAAGAGTCTCAATTATCATTTAATATCCTCGGCCTTCTTTTCTCCGTCGTAATGTGTACAACAAATGGGTTACATCCCAATATGCCAGCCGCTCGTCTGTTTCCCAGAATTCCTATCTTATCTATTTTGCATGCAATTAGGATCTGGAAGGAGTGTTGGATGAACACAGAGATGTCAACAAGGATGCGGAGACGGGCAAGTGGATAGGGAGAGCCAGTATTGACATACCCTGTCTCCTATTCAAAGAAGGCGAAGTGTGCCAAATGGGATATTTGCTGCCTGCATGCGATGTGTGTACACCCTGCGCATAAGCGAAAAGCGTTGGGGCCCAAATGGTAAAGGAATGTTTTGAACGGGTGTGGACAAATGTCACCGTGACATCGAGTGAAAACGGTGGAGACTTTAAGAGTGGTTCTGCTCGTCTACGACAATGTCGCTGGGCGCACGTACTCCAGAACAGGATTGGCTGATCTCACTTCGAAGGGATCTCAGCAAGGGAAAGATGATGGTCAAGGTATTGAGAATCTGAGAGTGACAGGAAAAGACGTACCAAACCATTTACATAAAGTCCTGGATACACACGATATAGATAGTGTAGATTGTTATCTTATTTATAACTTGCCCTTGTATGAAACGAATCCAGCGGCTGACGCGGGTGCTTGCGGCGTGCAGCTAGATGCTCGTCGTGATCCTCGAGCTGAGCATATGCTAAGTAGTGCCCCGGAAATAGCTCTATTTCTTTACCTCTCAGTACCAGTTCGTCAAACCTCTTTCTCGTCGGCGCCTTTGTCGAAGACGTGGTGTGAAGGTCGCGACCATTATAGGCATGTCACCACAACTTCCCTGTTGTTCCGGCAACCCCATATGCGAACACAGAACCCAAGCCAGACTTCGGCCTCAATGAGCAATTTCATCTTCCAGAGTCGCCGTACGAAACGACTACAGGCGAAACAGGCATCTGCTGGATCGAGAACCCATAGAATCCTGTTTCCCTACGTGGGTAGGTGTGGGCATCAGATGGTTTGATGGTCGTGATTGACGACTCGGAGCTTGTGACGTATAATAGATCTGAACTCGTGCGCTTGAACACTCCAGAGTCGTACATAGACACCTGTACAACCTGTTCCGAAGGTGACCCATCTCTTGGGAAGAATCTGATCGGTTGACCAAGGAGCGTAAGCGTTTCAAGGCAGTGGACGGGTCGATCGCGCATCTCGGAGAATGGCCAAGAAAAGGCCGGGAGAGGGATCGCAAGCCAGGTGCTGCTGGCAAAAAGCCCCGTGGCGCGCCTCCAAAGAAGACAAGTAATGGGAGGGCGAGGAGCGAGAAGAGCCCATCGCGAAGAGGAATACGAATTAGTAGCCTCGCGACCTTTTTCGTTTACTTTGAGAGTGGTGTGTGTAGTGAACCAGGTCTGGCTAGGACAGCCTTCCTGTATTCGTAACGCTGAGCTGCCAAAGGAATTGCAGAGTCACACGGAAAGAGTCTTCACATGGAAGACTAGATCAAGTCACAGTGTGGGTTTGCCCCACCCGAAGAGAATAAATAGCGGTAAGTTAGCGGACAGGTGTCACGATTCTCCGCTCTCTCGTGGCAATGTTTCTCAACGGGCTTGCTTTGCTGTCGCTGGCCGCCCTTACTCACGCCTCGTCGCAGTCAGTTTTGGGCTTAAAGCAACCTCAGGCTGCTGCAAAAGCCTACGCCGAACCCGGGTATGCTGCATCGTACGACGATGGGCTGTTCACGCCGGTTGAGCACCTCGGTGCTCTCTCGGCCGACAACTTCACCACCGTTGGCCATCCATACTTCCCAAACCACAGCGTCAGGATAAAGAAATCGAACTTTTGTGATGAAACTGTAAAGTCAGTTGGCATCTCTTTACCCTTTCGACTTGAAGTTCACGTGTGCTCGAGTGCTTACACAGGATACATCGACATCGAAGCTCGACATATTTTCTTCTACTTCTTCGAGAGTCGCAATGATCCTGCGACGGACGATGTCATTTTCTGGACCAATGGTGGTAAGTTCTAGTCCTCGACGCAAACACAATATCTCATGAGAATTCGGACAGGCCCAGGTTGCTCTTCCAGTCTTGGTCTTTTTATGGAACTGGGTCCTTGCAGGGCGCTTTCCGGAAACGGCACAACCTATCACGCGGAATCATGGAACACCAATGCGAACATTTTCTTTGTCGATCAGCCCATCGGTGTTGGCTTTTCGTATGCCGATTATGGCGAATCGGTGGTATGTAGCACGTCTAGTTGACACGGACGCCCCGCGTACTCAACTGCTCGACAGAGCACGACCGAAGAGGCTGCCAAAGACATTGCCGCTTTCGTAGCCATCTTCTTTGAGACCTTTAGCCAGTTCAAGGGCCGTGCCTTCCATATGGCGGGTGAATCATACGGTGTAAGCCCATACAAACTACATTTCGTGAGAACCAAACAAAACGTCTTGCCAGGGTCGTTATATCCCTGTCTTTGCAGCTGAAGTGTACGATCAAAACGCCAAGCTGGTCGCCGCCGGATTGACACCAATCAATTTGCAGTCCGTAATGATTGGTATGTCGAAACCACACCATCAGTACGACTGACCAACGCTCGTGGTCAGGAAATGGTATTGTTGATTACTTTACGTTGACCCCGTCATACATCGACATGCAATGCACGACTGCCTCGGTGTTCCCGATTGCAAGCATTAGGCGAGTCGAATAAATCTTGCGCAAGACGTGCACTTACGAATGTTACAGTTCATGCGTGCGGATGAAGCAAGCTGTGAGTGTCCCCATGCTTTTATGAACTATTTGTTGATCTTGGATATAGCTACCTCGGTGCCAGAAGTGGACTCTCGAGTCGTGTATCAACCAATTCGATTCATTGAGTTGCGGCGCAGCTCGCAGCTTTTGCGACAGCGAACTTTCCGATCCCTTTTTCGCTACAGGTATACCCAGCGAAATCTGGAACGTGTTGATGATATCTAATTGACGTTCACAGGGATGAACCCATACGACATTAGCAAGAAATGTGAGGGTGACCCTGCGGACCTCTGTTACCCTGTGACGAAGTAAGGGGTTATGTTGCCTGCTTGATGTATTGTCATGACCAGGTTTCAGGAACATAGGAGAATACCTTGACCTTCCTTCCACTCGCGAGCTTCTCGGTGTGGACGCATCCATCACCTCAAACTTCAGCTCCTGCAGTGATACCGTCGGGAATGCATTTAACGGAGCTCAGGACGAATACCACTCAACGTATACCCAGGTTTCTGGACTCCTTGAGCGTGGAGTCCGTGCACTCATTTATGTCGGAACGTACGACTGGATCTGTAACTGGATCGGCAACGAGCGTTGGACGCTCAAGATGCCCTGGAGTGGACAGGAGGCATTTGTAAGCCAGCCATTGAGAGAATGGCAGATCGATGGGCAGGTCGTTGGCAAGACGAGAAGTGCTAATGGATTGAGGTTTGCTACCGTCAATGGGGCTGGACATATGGTGAGTTCCGTCGTCGCTTGTTGGGACAATATGCTGATGAGAGCTCAGGTTCCGTATGATAAGCCCAAGGAAGCACTGGCACTCGTACAGAGGTGGCTGGCACAGCAGGATCTTTGAGGCCCCATGCCCGGCGGCGCATTCAAGTATTGGTTACTCTGTACCTCGACCTAGCGTGAGAATTGCGCAGAACCATTGCACTAGCTTTATTTGGATACACTCCTGCTCATAAAAATGAAAAGCTAAGCTGAGGCCCAACACTAACTCTTTCACAAGCCATTGAGAGCTGTGATTGGGGACTAGTGACTCTGACTTGGTTGACTCTGGCAGAACTTCTGGCTAAGTTGACACATATGGTGCCTGTGGACAAATTACAATTACACGAACAATTATTCGCTACTGTGATGAAACATTCTCGAGTGTCGCTTACAGAACCCGAAAGCACTGCGGGCTTGTTCGCTCGAGTCTCACTTGGCCCCGGTAATGTAAAAACTGACAAAAGACTCGGAAGAGAATAAGAAGGTGGCGAGCGGGTGTGTTTCTCCCCATCTTCGCTCTCCAATGTTTGTCAGCTCGCTCAGTCTGCTGGCGCTGGCCGTTATCAGTCACGCGTCGTCGCAGTCGGTTCTGGGCTTGAAACAGGCTGCCGCAAACCCGTACGCCCAATATGCGTATGCGACAATGGATTATTCACACCAGTGGAGGTCCTGAGTACTGTCTCAGTCGACAGCTTCACTACTCTTGGCCACCCGTCTTTTCCAAACTACAGCGTCAGGATACAGAAGACGGTCTTTGAATGCGATTCAGATTCAGAACCAGGCCACCTGTCTGCACGTCATTTAATCTTAAGCTCACGTGCGGCCTAGTGCTTACACATGTTACATCGACATTGGGGCATAGGTCCTGGCTGCCTTTCAAGTATGGGTCTCTTCCTGGAAAATGGTCCATGCACAATTCTTGATGCTGACGGTCCGAAATACAACCCATACTCGTGCACTACCAACGCGAGCGTGTTCTGTGTCGATAGGCCAGTTGGCGTTGGTTTTTCATATGCCGGTTACGGTGAAGCCGTGGTATGTAGTATGGTTAGTTCACATGAATGCTCTGCGAGCCTGACCGCTTGACAGAGCACAACCGAACAGGCTGCCAAAGACATTGCTGCTTTCGTGGCCATCTTCTTTGAGAACTTTAGCCAGTTCAAGGGCCGTGCGTTCCATGTGGCGGGTGAATCATACGCCGTGGGTCTTGGCGACATAGACTTAATTTTCCAGAGTACTGAGCAATTGACTTGGTAGGGTCATTATTTGCAGCACAGGTCTATGATCAGAATGCTCAGCTGGTCGTGGCCGGTGGGACAGCCATTAATTTGCAATCTGTTATGATTGGTATATTGACATTTCACCTTCAGTATGACCGACCAACGCTTGTGGACAGGAAACGGTCTTGTTGACTACTTCGCGTTAACCCCGTCATACATTGACGTCCAGTGCACGACTGCCTCCATATCGCCTCCGATTTCAAGCATCAGGTGAGCTAAGTATGACCCTGTGTGAGACATTGATCTAAATATTGAAAAGCACGTGCGTGGGGATGAAGCAAGCTGTGAGAGCCATCATTTTTGCAGGTTCCGCTGGCTCGAATCGTGTATCCAGCAATTTGATGCCTTGAGTTGTGGTGCAGCTCGTAGCTTCTGTGACAATGAACTTTCAGATCACTTTTTGAATTCTGGTATATCCAGCTGAAATTTGGACCGCGTTGACAGCCTGCTGATTGTTGATTAATGATTCCTAGGACCGAACCCATACGACATTACCAAGAAGTGCGAGGGTGACGAAAGTGTCGACTGCTACCCTGTTATGCAGTAGGGAATCATGCAGACTCGGCACGAAATTTTAATGACCGCGTTTCAGACACATGATTGATTACCTTTCCCTTCCAATCACCCGCGATGCCCTGGAGTGGCCAAGGCGTTTGTGAGCCAGCCATTGATCAATGGACATGCCGTTAATAACACAAGGAGTGCTCATGGACTGACTTATGCCACCGTCACTGGAGCTGGACATATGGTGGGTTCATCGTTTCTAGCTGGGATGTAGTACTCACGGAAGCACTGGTGCTCGTACAGAGGTGGCTAACAAAGCAACCGCTTTGAAACTCACACCATGCCCATGCGCACCTTTTAACGTGGAGCATCAACATTGAAATGAAGTTCCACAGAATTATTTGTGATGAAGTGCTGTACTATCTATGATATACGAGGTGATTTTTTTTTCGATACGTATGATCGACGAGAAAACGCACTAAACACGCATGAATTAACTTAGGTGGGCGTTGTATTATGGATGATATCCTGATCGACTTGGTCGATACTGCGTAGGAATGGTGGTAGAGAAGTCCCATCTGCACTTTGACGTGATCCACAGTCTGTCATCGAGAGATGGATAAGGAAATTGATCGATTGATCGACAAAACGATGGAACATTGCGACGGCCAGTGGCGGAATTGCCGCAGTCGAGGACCACGAACTGAGGTTGCCGCATCTGAAGCACATCTATAGACACAATCAATGCGAGTTCTTGTAGCTACATTGGTTCGTCTGCTGAACATGCAGACTCGGCGGGTCTATACGTGGTAAAACCCTAGACAATCCAACGAGATGTCGAGCCGACGAGTTGGCGATGCATTGCACATGCATGCAAACCGTACCACATTCTCAAGGTCCGAGATGAAACAAAAGAAAGTGCTTCATCCAAGCACAGACGGAGTAAACGCAAACTGAGAGCGGATGATGATCTCGGCAATGTGCTTTTAATAAGCAAGCCGCGAGTCACTGGAGGTTGAAAAAGGAAAATGTGTTCTACTGTACGAACGGCGTTGTAAGATATCACCCTGGTAACGTAAGCGATGCAGAAGCGTAACTTATGTAAGCGATTGCCCGACAGCTGGAGCAAGCGACTGGCGGGACGTAAAAATTCATGGCGCAAACGTTACACGCTTTATACGCGGTGGGGGTGGAGATTCAAGCTCAAGCTTTGCTTGACGAGTCGAAGGTATGCTTCTCGAGAGACTCGAACTTAGCGGAGGGTGCAGGAGAGAGATATCCATGATAGGAGATATAGGAGATAACATTCGACGCTCGCGAGTACTGCGGCTTCCCGCGTACAGTAAGCAGCACACTGGGGCATAGCAACGTCGCCGCACAGGAGCGAGGATAGAACGTGTTTCATCGATCCGGAATCCTCCTCCAGAACGATCTCGTTGCGTATAAAACGAGGGTCCAAAGTCGTCGCCAAGCCACACTCTTACCCGCATCATCTCTTTCTGACATAATTGTCATTATTTAGCAAACTCTTGCCACTCGGCGCCTTTCCGTTCTTTTGACCGCTACGACGACGAACAGCATATCGTCCACAACGGTCACGACTCACCCTCTAGCACGTCAACGCTGGCTCACCGCCCCTTTTGGTCGACGTCATGTTGTTCCACCCAGTAAGCCTTAATTGAACCTTCCGCATCAACTGCCACTCGCTCATCCCTAAATAGCTTAGTCCAACAATCCCCCACATCGCGTATGCATGCTTGGGTGGTTTCATTGTCGTGGTCAGTGCCTCAATACGTCTCCTTTCGGTTCGGCCCGAAATGAACGCATTCATTGCACCTAGTTTGGCATGTTTTCGCTTTTTATTCGTGAAAAGGTCAGTCTTGGCCGTACCACTTCCACTGCAATGCTCATCACCGCTGCAGCTGTACATAGGAGAAGCCTGTTGGGCCTTTCTCTTCGGTGTCATTATAGGCAAGTACATCGACTGCCCTCCAACATTTAATGTTACCCTGACGGGTTACTGTTCAACCCAGGACCCTATGGGGCTGGAATATTCGATCCTCGCAGTTGGGCTAACGGTAACGAACAAACATCCAATATTATCACTCTCGAGTTTACCCGTGTCGTCCTTGCTATCGGTGTGTTTGCCATCGGCGTCGAGCTTCCAAAAGCCTATGTCGCCCGGCATTGGAAAAGCTTGTTCTTTCTGCTCGGTCCTGTGATGGCTTGGGTGCGTCGTATCCACCTCGGTCTTCATTTTTGACTTTTCAAGTCTCCGTCAATAGGGGTGGTTTGTATGCGCAGGCTTCATTTGGGCCTTCATTCCGGGACTCGACTTCCTTTCTAGTCTTGCCGTAGGTGCATGTTTAACTCCCACCGATCCCATCCTTGCCGCGGCTGTGGTCGGGGGAAAGTACGCAGACAAGCACGTGCCCGCGCACATCCGCCGACTACTGTCCGCGGAGTGCGGATGCAATGACGGAGCTGCATATCCCTTCCTCTTTCTTGCCCTTTACCTCGTCTTGGATGCTACGCCGGGCCGTGCGATTGAAGACTGGTTTTTGTTCCTTTGGCTTTGTATGTTCTCTTCTTCGTCTTCGGATGTATGCTCACGAGTGCATGTAGTCGAGATTGCCTTCAGTATAGTCTTTGGATCAACCTTGGGCTTCGCATTTCGACATCTCGTCAAGTTTTGCGAGCGCAACGACTTGATCGATCGTCAGTCGTACGTGGCGCAGTACGTCTCGCTCGCGTTTCTTACCATCGGTATCATGACAATACTTGGCTCCGACGACCTCCTCTCTGCCTTTTGCTGCGGGACAGCCTTTGCATGGGACGGTTTTTTTAACCGACAGACAGAGGAAGCAGTGTTCAGTTCAGTAATAGATTTGCTGTTCAACGTTGCTTCGTTTGTGTACGTAGGTGCATGGATGCCCTTTGATAGCTTCAGCAACGAGACTTTGACACTGAGCGTCGGCCGCCTCGTCCTCACCGCCTTTCTCATCTTGATGTTCAAGCGACTCCCTATCATGATAGCCTTGTACAAATTCATACCCGATGTGAAGACTCTTCGGGAAGCTCTTTTCAGTGGTCATTTCGGACCGATTGGCATTGGTGAGTTGCGTACTCTTCATAATTGTCTGCAGCTCACACTGACCACATTTTCAGGAGCCGTGTACATCTCCACTTTCGCAGTTGGCTACCTCCCCAAACCTTCCAACCCTCCCGCCAACCAAGCAGAGTTCCTTGCAGCTACAATACAACCCATCGTCGCCTTCATCGTGCTCTGCAGCGTTGCAATACATGGGTTATCCATCCCATTCTTCTCTCTCGGACGTCGTGTTCATTCCGTCTCCTCACGAACGTGGTCCCGCCATGCTTCCGGTCCTGACTGGGCCACTCACACACGACACGTTACGCGTGCTGAGGACGTTGTCATCAATCGGGACCTAGACGTAAATGCCATGGAAAATGGCCGGGCTGGGGTTACAGAAGATGAGAAGACGATCATGGAGAGCAGACGCACGAGCACCGACATCAAAGCGCCGCACGAATCTGATAGTTCGAAGACTGAGGACGTGTTGCAAGGCGATGATACGGCGAAGGAGAAAATGCCTCCTGACGGAACTGAGACTACGACGGAATGGAAAGAGGGTTTCGATAAGATCATCGAGCGACAGTCTGGTCCTGGAGAAGACGTGGGTCTGACTGGTCTCGAACGGTGTGCGCGCTAACGTTCCTTGCAAGGTTGACGTCGAAATCATCCGTCACGCATATGCGCGTGATGGTTCTCCTTCTCCCATCGGTGACCTTTTGCAGACAGCCAGCTCTTACATTCATCATCTCCGTCACGCTTCCGAAGGCACTTTGGGGAGTGCAGGACAGGCTGGGGAGGGCATCGAACACGATGTCTCCCTTGCTGGCGCTGAACCGCAAAAGGAGACTCTCACCACTGAGGTATCGGCTAAAGAAGTCGGTGCCGCCGTTAATCCAGAACACGAGCCAAATGACGAAGGTTGGGCTTCTGAAGACACCGGGGACGGTATGGTCACTAGTTCTTCCGCGGTGCCCAACGAGCGGAGGAAGCGTGTCAGGTTGAGCAAGGGCAAAGCCATGGCGATGCCCGCTGGCGCTGGGCCGAACGAGAATGGTCTGCGGCGAATGTCCGCGAGCGAACAAGGTTATTTCTCTCCCCATGTTCTCTCGTCGTCCCCAGACACGACGCCAACGCTGTCCCCCGTGACGAACGAGTCAGAGCGAACCCAAACTCAAGATGTACCCGAGGACGTTGACCGACGTGGTAGAAGCACATTTCATGAGCGGAAGGGCAGCTACCTCTCATCTCATCCCTCCATCCAACATCGACGGCTTGAGTCGCTCAAGCTGGCTCAGCGCTCTCGCGAGGCGTCTCCCTCGCGTTCCATCCGGTTCGTGGATGAACATCGATCTGGCACAACCACGCCACGCAACGGAGCGTTACAAAACGATTCTTAATTGCAGGGAGATGAAGTGGATGACTCCCCATTGCACAAAGTCTGCGCGAGGGAGAGTCTGTTGACATTCCTAGGAAGGTTTTCATCGTGTATTTTGCATACTCATGGTTCATGGTTACCCTCTATGCATCGTGATATATTTTTCGGCGCCATGATTATTCACATCTCTAGCTCTCTTTCTCATAATGCATATTCTCTTGCCTTGTATCTCTTGACTTGCATAGGGCTCCACCTCTTGTAGTCATAGTACACGACCTCTGACTTGATCCGTTTCCATGCTCAACGTCATCCATCAGAACGAGTCTACCCAAAAACACGAGGCGGAACGACGAGATCTTTACAAACACGTTCCTCGCTCCGCTTCAAACACGTGCGTGTTTGAACGGGTCGGTCCGCCAATGTGATTTCAAACGGAAGGCAGACTCCATCAAAAATGCGTTCCCACGACGGCACACGCAAACCAGACGTACGTGAATCCGTCCGTCGTGGAAGCCGTACCCAAGCCATGCGCCCGCGTACATGATCCTTCTGCGACCCTGAAGCGTGCCCGTTTTCTCTCATTGACGCGAGAGCCTACGAAAGATTTTTTTTTGGAAAAAAAAAGGGTGGGCCGAAGAAGGATCGAAAGTGACGAGAGGTATGACGACGCGACGATTCAGAAGTGATGGCGTTTGCCCTACGCAATTTGAATCTATGAATTAATGGGCATACGGAAATCATGATGGAGGGAGGGCTTACCTCGGTGTTTAACACAGGGTGGTCGTACTGGAATCGCGCTGCAACGGTGCCGCTAAGCGGGTTCCGCCAGTGGATTCAGGGTCACCTTGAAGGACTGGTGGCAGATGGCAAAGGCGGTCCATGTTATCAATCGAACATGAGTCTCCTTTTTTTTGTTCTCGCGGTGGACGGTGATGGACCTGTGTGAGGGCGTGTGTTCGCGTCAACTTCGCCCACGTTGATATAGCACGTAGAGGAGGATCAGAGGGGACTCACAATAACAGTTTTGTTCACGTTGGCTTTGTACGTGCCTTGTTCAAGTCCGACCGCGGAAAGCGTCAGTTAGTTCCAGGTCGACCGAGCGGATCGACGTTTTGGCATGATCTAGAGGTACAAAAGTCATCGAGAGGTCGACTCGAGCATTTTTCTAGCATTCAAAGGCAGAAGAGTCCAGGTTCAGGAATGGCTAATACGTGAACTGATTGAGTACTTGAAGCAACCAAGCACAGCAGAAGACGCATCAGATATGGATATTGGACAACCTCTAATACGAGTCCATTTCCCCATACCTTTACCCCCTACCTGCCGCTGACCATCTCGGGTTATTCGGCTTGACACCTCCAACACCTCCTTCATAGACGCCATCGACCGTCAATTCCAAGGCTGGTGAAATTTTGCTGGACTCCATGGCCCATAAAGCCACCGCAACGGTGCTGTCGACTCGTCAAGATGGGAAAAGGCCCCAGTGGATGGATCGACGTACTTGACACCATTGTAGTTAAGAATACCTTGCGGTACAGGGAATTTGTACTGCGGCCTATAGTGTCTTCATGTCAATCAATCGCTCGGTATTAACATCAGAAGTGTACTTACCCGAGGTTCGCTACTCTCTTTCCCATCATCCACCCATTCACGTACAGCTGGGCACGGTAAGGTTGAAAAGATTGATCAAAGGTGAACGACATGGGCACATCAAGTTCCTCCGAGATGCTAAGATCAAATGTGGTCACGAAAAATCCCACACCTGCAGCAACACTCGGAAGACCTTCAGAAAGCTCTCTCGCTTCCCATGATGAAGTGTCATATCCTGGAAGATGCCAACCCATTCGCTCGCCGTACAGACCACCTTCATTGAGAACACCTCTGACTTTGTCCGGGTAGCTGGACCAAAATGTCAAAAAAGAATTCCAAGTGTACTTGAATGTGAAACAAACTTCAAATATCCTCCAACTTTGCCTTGCACTTTCCACTCCCCAAAGTCGCCCGTATTGAGCATAAACCCGCGAACTCCTCGTGGTGACTTCTCCTGGTCAACGACCGCTGGAAACTCGTCAATCAATTGAGACCGACCAACAGTGACAAACTTACCTCCGCTCTCGTTCAGGCCCATGTTGTCCTAGTCAAGTTGTGAACGAGTTAAAAACTATAAGATGCAACCAACCTGAAGAATAGTGATCACATTATCCCGATCGTAGAGCAGTGAACCAGGTGGGAAGTAAAATTTATCATCAATCTCTTCCAAGATATTTTGGTTGTTGGTCGAACTTGAAAGGTTGTCCATCCTCAGTGTATCACCACAACAGACAACGTAAGCTTACTTTCCATACGAAGTGTTCAGAAAGACATTGTTTAACCAAACACTCGCAGCGAAAGCTGATTAGTAGGCGTCTTTGGGACTTATCTCCTGTCTGAGACGATCTGGGACGAACCTTCGCCGCCGTTGATGGAGAGGTTAACCGACTTCGTGTCCTTGTTGGCGGTGAAGTGTCCACGCCAAAGAACAATGTTTTCACAACTATTGCATGTGTTGAATCGGTGAATAATGATAGTGCTAGTAGCACTCACTATTCATAGTCGCAACCATATAAAACACGTCCATCTCCATAGTAAGGCTTGAAGGGTATATTGGACTCCGTGTGATTTGCAATCGTCCAGTCCACGTCTGAGAAGTCGGATTCAATTTCCGGCAAGCTGTTCGCATACCTCCAGTTCGTCAATTGAGGGGTGACGATTCCTGTTGCGGAAATGGATGGGGATATCTGGGCGGAGAATCCGCCCTGTTGAGTGACAGCAGCAGCAGGGGCGACATCTGCAGCAACGGGTATTCCGTTCCAGGTCACGGCTTTTACAGTTTCTGGCGCAATCACGATCAACCTCACGCTTTCGTACAGGTCTCCACGGATAGCAAGGGTTGAGCCCGAAATCGTGGCGTTCCGTACAAGGTAGGGCCCTCCTATTAGGACGGAAGTATTGGTACCATATTTCCAATAATTTGCGAAGTCGTCCGATGGATTCGATGGGATTTCCGGGGACCAGAACGTGCCTGCTGTAACAGTATCACTGTAGAGAACTAACTGTTCACTTGAGTCCCAGACGGTTACAAGACCTTCTATCCCCGATAAGAAGGTTATAATTGAGACACCGTCGATCGAAGTATGGGAAATACTGGCGCTCTGGGCTTGCAGCCGTGGCACTCCCGCGAGGGGAAGAGCAACCTCATGTTCCTGACTAGGGTCGCCATACAAGAACAGGATGTCTCTGCTACCGATCTGGTCCGCGTAGAGGACTTGTGCTGTGGAGTAAAGGACTTTGGACGAGCCGAAGGAATAATCAGTGACAACAACTTTGGATTGCCGACCACTGAGAGTGATCGCTGAAGCAACTCTTGGAATTTGGAATGAGCCAGCTGATGTGGTCACGTTCAGCTTGAAATTTGTCGTTGCCCTGCACGCGGCTCCCCTGTCAGCGGCATTCAACAACATATGATTGTGCTCACGTCGAGGTGGAATCATTATGTCTTGCGATGAAGAACGACGTGCTCGTGTCGGGGTTGGTCAACAACGTGAGATATGCAGAATCATTTGTCACCGCAACAGCACCGCTGGTACTGTCACCGATGTGGTCGGTCTTGTAAAACTCCGGGGAACTGCGGAGGAAGAGCCCTTCTCGCTTAAGCTCGGGATACTTGTCAGTCAGCTCTCGATTCTCTGCGATTGCACTTCCGTAGTCGTATGATGCTGGGTAACCTGTTATGTACCAAGAAGGGTAATATCAACGGACACTTACTGTAAACGCCTGGGAAAGGCAAACCACCCCACGAAGTCCCTCTGCGAGATCCTAGTGAGCACCGTCCGGGTGAGAGAATGTATTCATACCCATAGAGCATGTAGTAGTTAATCAGTTTGGCATTTGCCGCCCAAAGGTGGAGATTAAAAACATTCTCAAAGTCAGCCCCAGTGAGCACACGGCACTGATCATAGCCTTCGAGCACCATGTGAGCTTTTTCCTGTTTCACAGATCGACAGGTGTACCTGGCGCCGCGGGACCCCATGCATCGAAAGCACCACCCTGGAACTAAATCACGGTCACAATGGTATGAAATGATACGGATGCAAAACCAACTTCAGGGAAATACCACGGTTGACCAGGATTTACACCTAGAAATCATGTGAACAAACCCAGAGTGCGCGGGATGGATTCGTGACATACTATTGAGGTAACTAGAATAACTCGTGTCCACTGGATTCCATACCGTGGGATTGGAACAGTCGAATCTTTGCGGGTAGGCATCAAGACTTTAAATGCAAACAAGTGGTCAATGTTTGCCCCCGAGAAATAGGCCTGGAAATACCCATAAATATCGGTGGCGCCCTACAAAATGATGATCAGATAAGATCCTGCCGAAAGAAAATTGGACCCACAGTTCCGTTTATCCAGTTTCCGCCTGCATCGGCATCGTTTGCTGTCAAGGGTACGACGATACTGGAATTGAAGAATGCGGTCTCAAGGTCTACAAAGTATTCCGCATGGGAGATCGGTGATTGAGAGTATTCGTTATCTATTAGAAAACAAAGGTTCAGCCTCAGTGCACTTCGAGGATGAAACATGCTATAGACCAAGTTGGATTGCTAAAAGCACCAAGTCAAACTTGTCCAAAGGATGTCAAACAAGGTCTACTTACCGATAACAGGCCCTCCTTGGTTGATCTGGTATGGTACTGTTTCTGTGATGATTCCCTGGATATAATCTTGCCATGCCGCCTTCCAGTCCGTCGCATTTGTCCTGAGTTCACCAGCTACTTGCGATGTTATCCAGTGTGCAATACCTCCCGCAGTTGTCTCAGCGTTAATGTAGGGACCTAGAGAAGCGTTACGAGGCGTTCAACCAGAACAAAGAAGTATTTACCTGGCCGAAGAACAATCCAGAGTCCTGTCTGCTTGGCAGCTTCATAAAGCGGTTCTAGGGCACGGTAGTCATTAAAGTCAATTACTCCTGGCGAGGGGTTGATCAGTGCCATGTGTGTGTAAATACTGATGGCGTTGAATCCTGCAGCTTTGATCCTTTGAAGAACATCGAGCCATAATCCAGGAACTGGCAAACGGAAGGGGTGAAACTCTCCGGAACTGGCAAGCAACAATAAACACGATGCACAAAATATGCAGCTTAGGAGTGGACGTACTGGATGAAGATGCGTTGTCCTTTTAACACCAGACTGTACTTGTCCCACAGGACGTCTTTTGTACGTCCGTTCCCAGTGAGGTCCGTAGTTGCCGTAGGTTTTTCAACAGTTTGCTTTCTAAAATCGTCGAATACGCTGCCAGTCAGGGATGTGCCAGACCAGACGGTAGAGGACTTCAAAGGCGGCACGAGGAGATACAGTATCGAAAACAGCGCGACGACTCGGAGTACGGGCCATGGAAGACTAGCTCTCTTCTGCTTGGCACTTGTAGTAACACCACCTAGAGGTAGTATGCCATTCTCTGCTTTCATGCGCTGCTTCGTCGTCTCGGGCTCTTTAATATTTGAGTTCATGATGCGGTCATTCGCAGAGCTCGCCGTCGCCTGATGTTAGTCGCGAGTAACTTCACGGTTCAACAGAGTGCTCTAGAGGGTAGTTTTCGTTTGTACGGTCCGCCGCAGTTGGAGGTTTCTAATGAAGAACGATGTTAATGTGATGTGAAATCTTCATTAACTTCAATCAAGTTTCCGCGTGGGGGCTCACAGTATGAGCCGTGGGAACTCTCAGCGCTCAGCAACGTACTTAAGGTTGTTTAGTAGGTATGTATGCAATGTGCATGATCTACATCGAGGTTCCTCTTTGGAAGTGTCGGCCTGGGACGAGGACACGCAATCGGTTCGGAAGTAACTTTCCCTGTGGTATGGTATGGTGTATCTTGCAACTAACCAGGAAACCGTCGGAAAGGCGCACTTGGTACTACGCCACTCTATCTTTCAACATTCCAACTTACCGTTCTGAAACTTGAATAAGGATGATAGGTAGTTCGAGTATCAGAAAGCAACGACAACAATCCGAGTTAAAGAAATCCATGGATGGGTTTGTCCCTCAACACCTTTACCATAAACTCAATATGATGTAGTTCAGGAAGAAATAGCAGCAACAGCTCTCGACTTGGGAGTGGAACGACTTAACGGAAGGACACTCAGTCGTATGATGAAAGCTGCTTCAGCTTCGCAGTTCCTCCAAGGACTTGTGGTCTGCCCGCCCAGATCATACCCGCCAGCTGAGCAAGCTGTCGGCTGCATCAGAGCACGCCAGAGTTACTCGTGACAAATCCTTGTTCCCCGAGTCGCTCTCAGGTGGCAGGCACAGAGCGCTGAGCCTTTTGACACTGGTGTTTGGGACAGGAGGCTGACAGACGCCGTGCGCTTGTTATGAAGCGAGATAAGCTTCTGTTAAACTTCTACTTTAAGGTGATCTAGGAATTACGTGCCACGTTCCGAGCGCTTTGGGACTCCTCCTGCAGTTCACTCCGGACTGGCTGTCATACTGAATGCTGCCGAGACGCGTTAATTGTTCTTTCCGATGTGGAGGAGATACAGTTCACATTTCGCTTCCACATTTCCTGAGAGGTTTACTTGGTCCGGCCGTGAACACAAGGTGGGACAACAGTCAGGATTCCATCTTATCCTTACTGTGGACAGACATATCTTTGAAACCAGTCCTGGATACCTTGCCAGTGTATCAAAGCGACATCAAGTTGATCTTTCCGTTCAAACAGTTGAGAAAGTACTTGCGCTGATGAAGGACGCGAACTGGGTCCATTTTGCTTACTACGGAATCCAATATCCCGAGAACCTAACTATTAGTGGACTCTGCCCCGCTGATCAACGCCGCTTGAAGCTCTCGGACGTCATCTCCTTCCACATCTCCGTGGTGGACTCACACTTCTCTGCATGTCGGACAGGGACCAGCAACAGCAAGCCCTCTGACATGGCCATCCATATCGATGTGGAGTTGTCTGCGGGCTACGAAGGTGCCATTGGTAGGATGTGGCCAATCAAGGGCGTTGCGCTGGCCCATGTGGCAAAATGGACGTACTAACAGGCGACTTTTCCGGGACGTCGCAACACCTGATTAATCGATTAGCCAGAGGCAGCGCGAGTGCTGTACGTACAGTATGTTCAACATCCGTTTGCTGGATTCGGCTAATAGGATCCAGCTATACCTCCCATGGTCTCCAACCCAGTGATGTCAGGTTCTCTAGTATTTGGACCAGTATCAAAGAAGTGGCCTGATATACCAATTGCAGCAAGAAACCTTGCTTGCTTACACGCACGGTTGGAATGAGTCTGCACATTTGTCGGCGAATTTGTACAAGTGAATTGAAAAGAAGGACATCAAAAGACAGACAATGCTCATACTCGTACAGATCAATCTCTCCGACAGGTTAATTAGATTCTACTCCTGGGATGAATTGGATACAATGCATGCAGAAGAAACGAGTGTAGGATTTGTGTAGCCAAAGTGATACGACTGAAAGCAAATAGGATAGGACACGCTCTGCAGATTGGATATATGCATGGTTAGATAAGGGGTGTGGGATCGGCAGAATGTTTAGATAGTTGGAAATTTTCAATGGTTTCACCACTGGGGGAGTTGGGTTTGCCTTGTGTCTGCATGAACTTGACGTTAGAGTTGGTGGGCCGTGAAACGGAATCAGGTGATCTACGTACCACCCAGAGTTCGCCTGAATCTGGAGCGGAACCCTCTTCTCCCCCGCGGGACTCTACGTCACCGAATTCAACCACAGCTGTGGGGATGTTAAGCGACTGGGTTCGTTGTTCTGTAGGCACCCAGGATTTTATCGGGTCGCATTCGGTGCCACGGCCCCGTATGGTTTGGCGTGTGTTCAGTCTGTAAACCGATGAAGCCTGCTTGTTACATGGGGTATAAAACAAACGTACGCCGCAACGAATGACACTGCATATACTAAATCATGGGTTAGTTCAATGCTCTAGATTGAGCAAGAGTGCCTTACGTTTGCTCAAAACGAAGTAACAACCCACAAAGACGAAATTCGTCGGCATACATTGGTACTGTTGATGAGTGAAGTGAAAGCGACCGACACTAAGTTGCAGGTAATACATACAAAGATCGAAGTGGAGAAGCTCAGTGCACTAGATAACGATGTCAACCAGATAGAAAACGATATTGAGGTCTAATAGTACCTTGTCAGTGCACCGGTGTTGACTGCGTGAACCATTAAACTTCTGATGAGCGAGTTGGCCCTTCAAATATGCCATCAGAAACCAGTAAAAAGAGTACACTGGAAACTTACTGTGCATAACTGGACCGCATGGTTTGCAAGTAATAACAAAGGGCAACAGCTGTGCTTATGTCATCCAAGGTGTTAATACCCAGGGCGACAATACCCAGGGTCTGAAACAAGAATACCAAGTCAGTAATGAGATGGTTTCTGCATAAGAATCCGACAGACTCGTATATTTGCAACATCAGGTAGTGCAGGAAGCGCATAACTGAAAGGAAGGTATCCATACTCAGCCCAAATGTTACGCTGGAGAATGTGAGAAACTTGGCACCTCTTCATTGTGAATGCTGTAAGGTACATTAGCATTCGAATGTAATCGTATAAAGTTTCATCCAAGACTTACCGGTGGCGAGGCCTGGGGTACAGTTAAGGAAAAATAAAGAGGGTTGTGCAGGTTAGATACGACGCTGCAACTATGACGACAATCCGCCCACCCAGTTGTCCAAAGTTGAGAATCAACTTGTCAGAAGGATCAGTCACACGTATGATAGAACGTTACGCATGGAGCAGTACTCACCAAACACGCCATCAGCCACATATTCCCATTGCTAACTAAGAAGCGCAGGTCATTAAAGATGTCATCATGGATGAATGGAATCCTCACACCGCCAGACGCGTAGTGAGAAGAAACTGCCATCGATCGAGGTTAAATACAGATAATGATCACAGACGAATATACATACAGCTTGACAACGGATCCAATCACTGCCTGGACAACAAGGTACCCTCTTAGACACTTAAAACCAGTGATGAAAGTGGCGTACTCACCCCTAGGAGAAGCTGGAACTGGAAGACGCCGGGTTAATACGAGTCCACCATCAACAAGCACACGCACGACCAGGGTCCTGCATTCCTGTCAAAATGACGGAGAATTTACAGGGGAAAAAGTCGCACCAAATCGGTTTGCCCAAGAGTGCAAGTACGTTCAAATAGTTTCTACATTGCAATTGGATTACCAGTAGCCAATGACCACAGAAACTCACGTTATTGAGTAGTAGTACACGCAATGACCGATGAAGGCTTGGTGCACCGTCTCTAGCAGCCTGTAAAGAAAAACTACACGACACACTCAACAAACATTGAAGGAGGACGAACAATAGTAACGCGACCTGATCAGATTAGACGTGAAATCCATGCGCGGGTACACTCTTAGAACAACTTACAACAACTTTATATCCAACTTTATCCGAAGGATATCGACGACAATAATTATACACCTGGACGAAAAGGATGCCATATAATCTGTTGGATGATCAGCGTGACCATCTTGGAGGCATAAGTATTACTCGCACTGTAGACACACTGAAGCCAATGAACAAGGCACCGAGCGTATTGTCGAAACTGAGACTAGCGGACATGCCTGCGCCAGAACGACCAGGAACGAATCCCAGAAATGCAGGGTTGAGATTTGCAGCAGATCAGATGGCTACGTGAGGGATTCGCTTGACGACGCGGATAGTGATATAGGATGAAGCATCTACTGGTGTCCGAATGAACGGTGTATCCGAGGAGGCGATGGGCGGCGAGGAATTATATATAATGCTGTAGGCGGCGGTGCTCGGGTCCCGAAATATACTGTACCTTCCGAGTTCCAAGCGGTGGAACTTTAAAGAGGAGAGCTGCGCTGAAACGTGGCATTCTCCAACAATCACTCGATAACCATGGTGATACAAAGTGGTCCCTGAAACTGAGCGACGAACGCGATAATCGATATTCCCGAAAGCAGCAGCGTGACATTGTGCCTGTGGCGTCTTTGTGCACCATGCATGAACTCAATTCAATGCAAAGCTAGCTGCGACAGGTTGAAACGCCCCGCAAACACCCAGCCTCGAATGCTGCGCATCCTTTTGCACGAAGGTCGCAGCTCAGCTGCACGCAACACTAGGGTCAGCCTTGAGACGACAAAAATGAACTTATTCACCCTCTCTCCCCGATCATTTCGTTCCCGGAAAAATGCATGTGGTGTCCCGGTTCGCAGCCGACGGGAGCAATTTAATGTAGAGATAAATTTTAGCGTGACTGATAGACCGGTCGGAGCAAGGCACTTTTCGACAGTGCGATCCCTATCAAGAAGGAATGGATCTCGGTGGAGCTTGGAGGCGTAATCATTTTGGGCTTCGTGGCTATTCCAAACTGTTCAATTATGGGGAAATTGTCGGGACGCGCCTTCTTGGAGGGACAGCTCAAATGGTGCAGTCAGATGCTGCTCGACACATCCAAAGCGACCCGGGCCGCTCATCGATATGACAGAGAGAAGTAAGAAAGTCAAAGGACTCAGGCAGGTTCCAGACTTCGGAGGCATGCGCGTTTGTTTTGTTTTGTTTGATCACATTGTTGCGCGGCTGTCAGAAAACCCAAAATCCAAAGAACTACATGCAAACGTTCAACTTCGAATCGTAGACGAGACCGTCGTGGATACCGAGAGACTACCCCAAGTTCGCCACGTTGGATATCTTGCGAGGGGTATAGTCCATGAGCAACTCAAGGTCTATCGACGGCTTGCCTCATAGACGGACTGGCCGCCAGACTACATGAATCATTGATCGCTCGGAAGTCGTGGCATTGCGCGTTGGGATCCGCTGTGTTCGTCGAGGTAAATTAAACCCGCGGGCTGACCGAACTGGATACATCATTGGCGCTGACCTGCCAAGACGATAAGCAACAGATGAAGCGAACAAGGCGAATCATTCAATGATGAAGCTGAACAGGGAACAAGCTACAGTACAGGTATCCTACTGCAAATATCTTGGTAGGGGTGACGGTGACGACTCTGCTATGCTTGCGGAGCCCGTATATGAATGTAACGCAAGCTCCGATGAGGGCATACTCCGTCGGACGGATGACCGGCAAGCGCAAGAATGCAACAACAAAACCACACAACCAATGTGACGAACAGAGCAAGCTTCTCCCCTCCGTGCTTGACGAACGTCCTCACGCTTCATTCAGCCAGACAAATGGATGGTATCACAAGGTTAGGAACCAGCACAGCAGGACCCAACTCGCCGCGCACATGTTTCTCGGCCGTCTCGTTCTCCATGATTTAATCTACAAGAGCTTCATCGGCCATTGGTCCCTCCTTATTGGTGATTCTGAACACGTTTCTAGAAGGCGCATAGCACTGGGAACTGTAGTTCGAATTGGTCTCTTACGGACTGGATCTCCATCAACTGTACTGCTAAGGACGACGACAAAACAGCTACTATGAAGGACATAGGACGCGACATACACAGAGATCAACCAGTTCAAAGAGAATCAGATCACAACGTTATCAGCATTCACCGTGAACAGATACGCGCAAAACGCCGAGTTGACACCGATCACTTTCTTGAGCCCGCGCGGTGACGCTGGGTATCTCCCATATATCTCCGGTTCCAGCGGGTTCATAGAGGAGTTAAAGTGCACCATGGATCCCACCCTCGCATGTGAGCCACTGCTTAATGTATCTCGTTCAAGAGGTGCATAAATTAATAACCATTTGTGAGTCTAGGGCGCTAGTCGGCTTGCCGACCATGACGACCGCGCGATAAGGCACGACGTGACCTGGGCACTCCGTATAACCCGGAGTACTCTTTGCCTTTGTTGTGTTGCTGAGCCCTCTCGCCCAACGACACAAAACTCAGCGGCATGCGATCGACGTTAGCTTTCGCACCAAAAAAATCATCCACTATAGGGGACAGACGACGAAAGTCAATTTACGCTAGTCGTCGTACTTGAACTGGCCCAGCGAGTCAATGGTATGACGAAACGTGGTCTCTCCTTCTGTGTAACAGGACATTTGGCAACTCACGAATTTGGTCGTGAATGGCTGGCGCACGAGCCACACCAAAGTTGATCAAGGCAATGAACCTGAACGCGGTAATGCTTGTCGTCGTCGTAGAGATCTTCACGTTGGAATGGACTACGAGTGGGACATGTGCCTGGGAAGACGCTTGGTTGAACGGATCCGCATAGTCGTCTGGGAGCCTTGGGTATGATGAGCTTCTTCAGAACTTGCGATATCTGGCCTTTTGTCATTTGACATCACAGCCAAAGTCAGCAACAAGCCTGGTCTACGATGGTGGAAATCAACCAAATAAAGCTGTGCTGCCCGAGTGGGTATGGCTGTTTTGCTGCGCAGAACCTGAATGCATATAGATGTCATAATTCAACTTGTTTGAAAATGTCAGTTCATAAAGTAGTCGTGCTGTGTACGTTGTCGCATTCTACAATTTCTGGTTCATCTAAGCGCCAGAGTGCAGTAGGACGGAAACATGATCCTATTATTGTAAAATTCAACCGTGTGCATGAGATCCATAAGCCTGTCGACAAGTTACATACCTCTTCTCCTGCGTGGGCCTCGACGTCCTGGGAGTCTCTTACCACCCTGGGGGAATGCAACGGGAGGCTGAAAGAGCGGCTTCGTTGAACCGAGGCTGTTGAGCATCTTTTCGGGTCGATAGTGTTCAATCTGTACATTGATATTATAGGCCTGCTCGTTGTATAGGCTATAAAGAAACGTACGCCGCAACGACGTCTTGGGAGTCTCTCACAGTTCTGGGGGAGCGCGACAAGATGTTGGACGAGTGGCTTCGTGTGGTTAATGAGGATCCTTTCGGATCGGTAGTATTCGCAGTTTGGCGCGTGTTCAACCTGTACATTGATGAGGCCTGCTTATTGCGCGAGCTATGCAATAAACGTACGCCGCAACGAATGACACTGCATATACTAGATCATGGGTCAATTCAATACTCCGGATTGAGCAAGAATGCCTTACGTTTGCTCAAAACGAAGTAACAGCCCACGAAGACGAAATTCGTCGGCATAAGATGGTACTATTGGTGCGTTAAATGTAAGCGACCCACATCAAGCTGCAGGGATTACATACAATTATCAAAATGGAGAAGTTCAATACACTAGATAACGGTGTCAGCCAGATAGAAAACGACAGTGTTGAGGTCCAACAGTACCTTGTCAGTGCGCCGGTGCTGATTGCGTAAATAGTTAAATTTCTAATGATGGAGGCCATCCTTCGGGTGTGACATCAGAAACAAGTAAAAAAAAACACGCTCGGAGCTTACCATGCATAGTTGGTCCGTATGGCTTGCAAGTAATAACAAAGGGCAACAGCGGTGCCTATGTCATTCAGGGTGTTGATAGCCAGCGTGATAAATGCCAGGGTCTGAAGCAAGAATATCAAATCAGCAATGAGATCATTGCCGCATAAGAACCAGACTGACTCGTATGTCTTCAGGAAAAGGTGTTACATGAAGCGCATAACTGAAAGGAAGGTATGCATACTCAGCCCAAATGTTACACTGGAGAATGTGAAAAGTTTGGTACCTTTTCGCTGTGAATGCTATCATCATATGCGTTAGCATTCGAATGCAATCGTGTAAGGTTTCATCCAAGACTTACCGATGGCGATACCTGGGATACAGTCGAGGAACCATAAAGGGGTTTGTACAGATTAGATACGAGGCTGCAACCATGGCGACAATCCCTCACCCAGTTGTCCGAAGTTCAGAAGCGACTTGTCAGGAGGATTGGTCACACGTATGATAGAACATCACGTGTGGGGTACTCACCAGAAACCCCGTCAGCCACACATTCCCATTGCTGACTGAGAAGAGCAAGTCATTAAAGATGTCGTCAATAAGGAATGAAATTCTTACATCGCCAAACACGCAGTGTGAAGAAGCTACCCGGCGATCGGGTTTAAATATGGGGAACAATCATCGAAAAAGAAGAAATATACATACAACTTGACGACGGATCCAATCACTGTCTAGACAATAAGGTGCGCTCTCAGACACCTAAAACCAGTATTGAAAGTGGTATACTCACCGCTATGGGAAACTGGAACTGGAGGACGCCGGATTAATACGAGTCTTACAGACTCTTATTATCAACAAAGCACACGCACGATCATGGACCTGCATTCCTGTTAAATGACGGAGAATTTATACGGGAAAAAACGCACCAAACCGGGAAACCAAAGAGTACAAGTATGTTCGAAAAGTTTCTACACCTTGCAATTAGATTATCAGTAGCCAACTGCCACAGAAACTCACGTTACTGAATAGTAGTACACACAATGACCAATGAAGGCTTGGTGCACTGTCTCTAATAGCCTGGAAAAAAAAAAAACTACATGACACACTCAACGAACATCGAAGGAGTACGAACAATAGTAACACGACCTAATCAAATTTGACATTAAATCCGTGCGAGGGTACACTCTTGGAGAAGAACTCACAGTGGCTTTATACCCGATTTTATCTGAAGGATATCGACGGCCATAATTGTACATCTGGACCAGTAGCACGCCATATAACCTGTTGAATAATAAGCGTGACGCGTGACCATCTTGTAGACACGAGTAGTACTCACATTGTAGATAAGCCGAAGCCAATGGACAAGGCACCGAGCGTATTGTCGATATCCACTAACATGCTGCGCCAGAACTCCCAGGAACGAAACCCAGTAAAGAAGGGAGCAGCTTGAACAATTCCGCTTAACGACGTTAATATATGCCAGAACAGCCGTTGGGAGCCAGCCAACTGTAGACCCGAGAGACGATAGATATCGGAAGTTATGTTAAATGGTACTGTTGACGGCAGCGCCCGGGTCCCAAAAATAAAGTGCACCCTGGTTGCAGGCGGTATGGGGCACTTTAGGGAGAACTCCATCATAACGCACGCGATTCGCATGCAATAATGACAGTTACCTCCCCAGGAGAAACACGCATGAGGCGCGGTACTTTTACGGATCCTCTTGTATGAAGAGGATTTATCTGGCAGGCGCTACGGCGACCCGCAGTCAAATCCTGTCCATCGGTCACATTTAACTCGCGCGGCAGAATAATTAGAGCAATACTTTCCAGAGCACCGCACGACTGCCTGATCATCATGGTGATATAAATCTTCGTGGCCCTAGCCCTTGCAACTGAAGGAGGAGCGCGATGTTTGATATTCCATATCGTGCGAATCCGTATAAGTTATCAAGCTCGATCCCAGTGCGATTCTGTGAATTCGAGGTTGAATTTGAGGTTTGTGTGAAACACTTCGGAACTGGCCGGGCCGAGACCTGAAATCACTGGCACACCCGAGAAATGCCGAATGTGGGGTAATTAATGACCAGAAATCTTGCGCTGAACCAGGCTTGAACTTGATTACGAAAAAAACTGGTCAAAGCATCTTGACCTAGCCCTGCCAGCGACTGGGAGTCTCGAAAGGCCCGGGTGCAAGCCAGCGATCCAGATGGATGCACGTGGGACTCGGAGCCCCGAGTTGGAGCCGCCACCACTTGCTTGACCTCCAGGAGGCATTAGTGCTACGGAATGGTCGTGTGCCATCCTTGGCAGGCTAATAAACTGCAGAACATCGTGGCAGCAAACCTTGTTCCCAGCACCACGGGGGGTTAACCGACGGGGCAGATCTCAACGCTCTCTGACAGGTACATCCAGGGGGGTATATGTCGGACAAAACCGAAGCTGATGACTACTACTGTACATATCTCAGAGGCCACGTATGTTGCCCTATAACCTTCTCAACTATTTCCCCTTCTTCACTCTGGCTCAGCCTTTACAGTCGTATCAATAAAATGCTCTCCACTACGTGTACCTGATCCAACCTTGCCAAAGTCAAGTCGAACACCTAGCCGCGCCAAGCACAACGCTGTGGATTCTTTCGCCCGAGGCTCACAGCTCGTCACAGTCCGCGTAACGCTAGGGGCAGCTTTGAAACTGTTTGAGGGTTGGAGCCGGAGCCCGCGCAAAATGTGCCCGGGGGTCAGGACAAATGTGAATTTCTTCTTTCCCCGAGCGTTCTTCGTGCCTGGAACGGTAGATGCGGAGTCCCGTTTCGCGATTTCAGCAGCCGACAGGAGCAATGTAGATATAAAGGGTTTCAGGGAGGCTGACAATAGAGCAGCCGGAGCAAGGCATCGTTCAATGGTTGCTTTGTTAGCAAGAAATACGGAATTTTCTCCACAGGGAGCAGAATCAGGGAACGTAGGGAGGCGCAGTTTGGAAACGACCTTGTGCACAGCGAGAATCAACTCTGGCGGATTGAACGTCACCAGGTCACGTGGCGTATGTTGGCAAGATTGTAAAAACATTTTCAATGCTTGGTTCGGAATCCAAGTTGTTGATGGTAATGGAGGGCCAAGTACTGCTTGCTCCAGTCCATCTGGCCATGCAAGAACTTTGGTCAAGTTAGTAAGAGGAAGCCTCGTTCCGTATCGTTGCTCCACTGCCGGAACGACAGCACACGTCCAATCGCTCCCATCCACTTCGCGCTTGACGTCATATCCAGGATGCAAGCGCTTTTTGATGCCACAAGTCGCGCAGGATTCCTCACCCAAAATCGGTGTCGCATGCTTCTCTCTCCCTTTTTTCTTCGGCTCAGGGAGTAGTCCCAAAGCAGGATGTGACGGACGAGGAAAGTATAATCCATCCTCGAGAAATATATATACATCACCAACAGTCAGGATTGTTTGCCGACATGGGGGAAAGGAGGCCATATGGACAACGTAAAGCGCATGCAGTGCGCGAGCGCGAGCCCACTTCAGTACTGTTTCAGCACAACTGACTCGCAGTAGTAATCGTGGCTACGCACCTCGATAGCTTTCCGCCTCCCAGGCACAAGTGCGAGCAAGTGCGCAGGACTAGCGACCAACTTATACGGGATTTGGGTGGTGATCCTTGGCTTGACGTCTGAGCATCTCGATTGGTCCAAGTGACGCATCGAACAGAAAGAAACGCACCTTTCGCTGTCATCGGCACCCTCGGAAGGAGACTTCGTAGAACCTGTTCATAATCTGTAACAAGCATGTGCTTCAACACATTTTAATACGTGAGGAACATGATGGTACTCACGTTCTTCCTTGATCGTCGGCGCTTCTCCGTGCTCTGGGTCGGTGTGGGGTGTGTTGTGCAGGGGAGAGTTGGATGTAGGCTGCCGATCAAGGGACGGAATTGGAGGAGGGCTTCCTTTAGGAACAGGAAGCAGTTGTGTATTGCGATCGAGCTCTACGTCAATTAGTTGTTCTGAACCGAAAACAGAGGCATAGGACTTGGATTGATCGAGCTAGACAAGGTCGGCAAGTTATAATTCCACGTCAGAATTAGGTGTAGAGGGATCTGTGACGTTGATTACGTACGTCGACCCAATGCTCAACTTCCATTTTCCCGCCGCCAACCCATTCAAAAATGACCTTGGCCATAAACGGTTCATTGGCTGTACCGACAATCGCAAAAGGCTGCTGCCGGACGGTGAGAAACACGGGTGAAGTTGTCCTTGGCGGTACAACAGCGACGCATGTCATGAAGGATGATAGCGGGAGTGACTACTCAATAAGTTCAGTATTCAAAGACCAATGAGGAAATGGAAACATACGTAAGAGGGTGCAGTGACGCTTAGCATCCAACGATACTGATCTGTAATGCCTAACTGGGCACGTCGGTCTGCGCGCATGAGTATCAGACAATAATGGGCACCGCGGTGGGCTCACCTTCTTTCAAGTATAAACTGCGGTCTTCGAGACGGATGCGCGCTGTGATGCGGAAGCGCGATGCTGTTGTGCCAGCTGGGACGATTGCAGGAGTTGAGTTGGTCTCCGCTCCCGTGTCGACATCAACTACCAGACCAAAGTCTTCTCGTGCGGTATTTCTGTGTGGATAACGCATGTAGAAACCTGTTTTAAGTTTCGCTGATTCTTCAGAAGTAAGTCCGTCTTGTTGCGAGCTGGTACCATCGAGAGTCACAATATCGACATGTTGGTCCTCATCATAAACGTGAATGCAACGACGTTTGGGAGCACGACCAAGGAACTGTGCAAGGGCAGGAGAGTCTGCATGAAGACCAAGGGTTCGCGATAATAGCGTACTTGGTGCCGTCGCTGAGTTTTCCAAGGAAACGTCCGACGTGGCATGCGCCAACGGAGGGGTGGGTATAATACCGTCAACACCTACCGCTCGTTCAAATAACCGACGTAGCCCAACGACGCTGCCACCCCAAGGCACTTCTACGCCATCTCTCTCGTACGTCTCCCAACTCTGTGCATCCGCAGAAATAGGGATAGCACAGGCCGTAATGCATGCATCATGGCTTGCCCATTCGACACCATGGGCCAATCGTGCATGGTTGAGGAGCCCCTGGAGAGTAGTGAATTGTGTTCGGCTACAAGTCGGACAGGCAAGAATCGCAAGCTGGCTATCAGACGTGGTAGAAGGTAATTTTATGTACAGATGTTTCTTCTGTTGGGACGGTTTAGGGGTCCGAGAAGAACGCGTTTTTGGAGCACGCTGGGACGCAGGTTGGTTCGGCACTACGGAAGAGATTGGAGATGGACTCCGCTCTTCGGGCAATCCGGTGTCGAATATGAAAGATGAGGGTGCTTCCAATGCCTCAAGAGCATCGAGCGCAGCGTCTTGGAAATCGTCACCGTCCAATGGTTGACCTTGTGGTTCTTTGAGGTTCGAAAGCGCGTCCAACATTTGGAGCGCCCATTGGATACGACCCTCGATGGTAGTCGCAAGCCGTTCACGAATGGCAACCTCCAGATTGAGTTCATCATTGATATGCCGAGAAATGTCGAGCATCTGAGAGTCTACAAGTAAGTACGGTTCAGCCAGGTCGACCGTGACACACTCGAGAGCGACGCACCAAAATTGCCACCGACTATTGAATCACTGCCATCCAGCTCCTCATCTGAAATTGTACAATCTTTCTTCCACTTGAGTATCCCAGGCTGTGGAACATCTGCATGGGACGGTATTGGCGGGTGATACATGCGTAGTCATCTATGTTTGGTATGGGAGGATTGGGGATTGGGTCTCCGAATGTACGACCGTGTCTTTTACCATAACTTGCAAGCAACACTTCTGCGTACTAATATCCCCAAGCCGTACTGACTCAGCATGTTCGATGGCTCTATCGTTAGACTCGTGGATCGTCGGTCGTCGAACGTCTGGTTCATTCCATACGCCTGGCCCTTGACTAGCGAAATACGTGGCTCGCCCTTGCAGTGTCGGCTCGTCGGTGTCATCGTAAGGAAGCACGCTCAAAGCTACTGGAAACGTGGCAAACGAAAATGAAATACGCAACATTGAAATCCATCTAAGGTACCAGGTCTCAATTATCGTTCCTGGTCCAATGCAAGTCACTAAAAGGTATGTAACTATACGGGTACTACTACTGTGAGCGAGAGAAGCATGTGATGAAAGCTTGTCTGTCTAGGAATTCGAATGGGTTCGTCCCAAGGCTGCCAAGGGGCTTAGCCAGAACCTGCTTTGTAGACACGGCCCCAAGCAAGCGCTTGGAACCTTTGAAGGATAAGTTGGAGCTGGTAAGTAGTAAGAATTGCAAGTCGACACTCACTGATCATACAGGGACAAGGCACCAGCTGCAGCAATACCACGCAGGATATTCGCACCAGCACCATCTTTTGCGAACGATCAGATTCAATACACTGTCAAAGAATGATTGGTTCATACTGAACAACGCCTTTGAGCCTTCTTTGACGACAATCTGCCTAGTCGCATCTATAAAAGATTTATAGTGAACCTGGCAGGAATGATGTGAGATGTTGCCCAGTCCGGTCACAAAGACAATACTTGCCTTTTCTCCCGACGTCATCATCATACGACGCCGGATTGTGTCCATAGGATAAGATGCGAATGCAGCGCCCTACAAAACTGCCTCAATTGATAGTCCAGCGACATTTGCAGAGCCTTGACTTACTGTGGTACAAGCCCAACCCACGGCGAAAGAAGCTAGGAAATTCCCCTGGAGATTCCCGACAAGGAACGTATCCCTAATGGTATCATAACCCCCAAAGCTAGACAAAAAGGCATGTTTGGTCCTCTGCATGGATATAAGCGAAACATATACTCACTACAGCCCTCGGTAGACGATGATGCCGAGGATATTAGGAACAAAACCTCTATATAGGCCAAGCGCTCCGTCCGTGCGGAGCGTCTGTCTGTAGACGTCTATGATTCCAGTGAATTGACGCTGTCCTCCCTTAGCGGCACTCTTCCCGTCAGCAGCCAGCCGTGTTCGAGCACTGATTTTAAAGGTCATGCGGGAGCACCTGGACAGGACAGAAAAGCGTACTAGTCAAGGGAATAGACAAAGACAGCGGACGACGCCCCGGCGGCGGCACCACTGGCGATATTCCCTATGACAATAGGGTCAGCTCGGATCGCCAATCAATCATCCCTCCGACACTACCAAAGACCCAAAGTTCATACCCTTGCGACCTTTTATAGCCGAATCTTCTCTTGAATTCGTCCTTGAAGGCAAAGTTCAAAGCCTGCGTAGGAAAGTACCTCAAAATATTGGCACCATTCCCCCTCCAAACTTAGCGCGCTGAGTACATCGGATCGTCTGTTGAAAGATGTAGTAGCGCACAGCTCAAGAGTCCTTCTTCCGCAAAGGTTCTTCTAAAGCAATCCGTGACACCACGATACGGAGAGCTCAGGCGGCCAGCCGCGATCATGGCTCCCTGATTCTGTATCATCAACTTTACACGCTCGATGGGTGCAGCAACCGTCTTCGAGATGGCCGCAGCAGTACCCCCCATCATGAAATCGACTGCATGACTTGTTTCAGAACAACATCAAGGGCAGAGGAAAAAAGTGGCTCGCCTAGGAAAGCATTCGATCCTGAGGCTTTACCCTTTGGGTTATCAACCATAGTTTATTACGATCAGACGGGACCAGTGAGTGGGGATTGTGAATTGATGATTTGATGAACTGATGATGGAGGACTCGGCCCAGCCTTTTATGCGAACACGCTGCGAGACTCATAGGAACAACTCGGAATGAGGACGGAGCCTTTACATACTGCCACGAGATACGAAGAGACCGGGATGTTGTAAATGAGACTGTGCAGGTGAGTCAGGTCGAAGTGCTTCAAGGCAGTGTTTCGTCTCCGTCCTCGCCCGACGGCGCTCAACAACTGCCCATAGGAGACAAGAACCCAGTTAGTGTAGGCAACGCATGTGTGCCAATATGCGCGCACTTGATATGTGGTACTCGTAGTGTCTCTTCGACCATCTTCTGGCTTGAAGTTAGACTTGTCAGAAGCTGCTCACAAACTTGCTACTGGTCCCTCGTAGCTAATAGGGAGTGTCGTCGTACAGTACATGTTCAAGTCGTGAATAGCGACGGCCCTGGGCAGGTTCAAGTTGCACACACCGACTATGTGATAATTATCGGTTCCACTCTACCTTCTACCAGCTTCTCGGTCTCAAAATTTCCTACAATAGAGCACTAAAGTATAGAATAACAGTGTTGAAGCAAGCGAAATTCTTACAAAGGTAATCAAGCACAGAATCAATCAGTGCGTTTAATACAATACAAAACCAGAGGAAGAAAAAGAGGAAAGAAAAGAGGAAAGAAAAAAAATCCCGCAGGAGGACCAGCGTGAAGAAATAGTACAAGGAAAAACATGCCACTTATATGGCACTCATAGGTTGGACGTTTAACCAGGAACCAAGGATTCCTCAGGGACGTCCACCCCTCGTCTGACATCGATCACTGTATCCCACTGCTGGAGCTCGAGCCTCCCGAAGAACTACTGAATCCATTGGCCCCTTGGGTAGTTGCACGAAATTCTGAGAGGGTGATAGGAAGCATGTTTACTTGCTCTTGTTGACTTGTTTCCCTAAGATTGAAGAAAAGGCGAGATGCAAGAATGCTGTGCATGACCATTTGAGGGCTACGAGATACGGGATGTCAGCAAAGCAGGTTTTGCTGTTTTCTGAGGAAGACCAACGAATTGAGGATATCAGAGTATTGCACCTGCGCTTTCGGATTAAAAGTAGTTTAATAAGCTGGATGTGATGAACTCACAGGTGAGCCCAGTGTCACAATAGCATTGATCACAGAAAAAACTTAAAAATCATCAAAGCTATGTGCGACGAAGTAGTATGAATAACGCTTACCCATGATAACGGCCACATACACAACTCCGTCACGATATAGTGTCGTGATTAACCAACTGGGAGGATTATGTCGTTTCATCCTCCAGAATGCTATCCAGTTCAAGGCCAGCATACCTAAGGGGGTGGAGCAGCTTGGAAAACTTGCGTTGGATGGGAAGCATGAAAAATTTACCCATCTCGAAGATCATCAGACAGATGTATTGAATTGCTGTAGCTGCTGTACTTTCTACCCCGATGCAATTGAGAGCCTTGTAAACTGCTGTGAAGGAGACTAAGCCAGGATAAATAGATATAGTGCCGAGACGAGACTCACCGTTGGTAGGTTTCGAAGCAATGGTCTCTGAGGGAATAACGGAAAGAAGCATACACACCTTGGAGTGGTGTCAACCAAATTCGAAAAAACGCGCATACAGAAGTACGTACTACTCCAAATGTACACATTCCGATAAGAATTTTCCTGTCACACTTCCAGAATGCATATGTCCGCACGATAAGCATCGCTATCGCTCACGTGTTTGATCATATTTTCTCTTACGCCAGGATATCATCTTCTCACCTTCCGCAAGGACAATGCACAAGTAGTACACCGCTGGAAGATAATGTCAAAGAGTGTTTGTCCGGATGAGTAGATGGCTGACCGTTTGTTGCCATTCCAAGGGGCCCACACTATAACACCAGGTAAACCTAGTAATCGAGCGATACAAACAGTATACTCACATAACTCGTTCCTGAGGGTTGGACACGGGACGCTAAAAGGACGGAGCATCGGATCCATCAACCACACCGAAAAGAAAAAAAAGAGTTGCCAACATACTGGGAACTGCCATCAAAATCGCAAGAAAAGGCAGATAACGCAAAATTGCAAAGTGAATTCTTGCTGCCGTCCACTTCGTGCCATACAACCATTCGAGCTTGGCGAAATAAATCTGAGTCTACCACAAAACCTGAGCAGCAATGTTGACTCACCTCTTGTCCGAGTGTGAGGCAGTAGTCGAAAGCCTGCAATGCGATCAGCCGGAGAAGATTTAGAGACGTGGCTACATTTGCCCTACCAGCAGCGCGGCAGCGGCGACTACGACATCGACATAGACCCACAGCCTTTGTCAGCTAATGTCTGGATGGGTTTTTGAGGGATCCCTTACCGATACCGCACTATAGAAATAAGAGATGGACTTCGAAGTAGGCTGAGTGCGGAGATGAACTCACCTCTGATACCTGCAGATACAATTCCACTGCAGCGATAGACATTACTCCAGCACACTACATGAGAGTGGAACGGAACGAGTGGGGAACGTGCCATGCGTAATATGAGCACACTGCACGTTATGCCACCATCAGTGGCGACCCTGCCCCACTGGGCCGTTGTAATTCAAGCGTGCTGGGTGATTAGCTGGGATGCGTCCAAATTACGTTATCCACCCTGGATGCCAGGAGTCGCGGTCATCCTGCTCAGTGAGAGGCTAACACGGTATGTATGATACAGCCTTATCATAATGCTCTCCGCTGATTTCTTTCGCTGATTGGAAACCGGTGGTTGCTCAGAAATGTACGCGAATCTCAACCTGGTCTTCAGGTTTCACTATAGCATGGAACTAGTACGTAGTTTATTTCAACGATTAATCCTTGACTACCTGGCATCAAACCAACTTAATATAGGTCATCATGGGAGATGTCGTTATGCACTCTCCTCTCTCAATTGTAAAAATACATTCACTGACGAATATGCTACAATCAACCTACTCGTTAGTAACAACGACAAGCCTCGCATGTACGATTCCGGGTTCAAGATGAGTCTGGCAAAATCGCACGAACAACAGGTTTCTTCCCAAAGTAAGCAGCCGAATTCATCATAAAGTTGTAGTCACTGCCGTCGCCCTGTATTACAAAAGTTGTTTGAAAGAACGGACAAAGGGATATGCACAAGAGACTTATGATCATCGGAAAACCGGGGTCAAATGGAAGAATGCTCTCTTGGTACTTGATGTGCTCGGGGGCGCCCAGCGCCTTGAGAGTAGCATGCAACTGTTCCACTTTCCGGCCTCCGACGATTGGGATCACATAAGGCGCCTTCTGCATGACATATGCGATCGCCACCGCAGTGATTTTTTTTTAGCAACGATTTCTTTGGCGACCTTCTCCAGTACCGCGCTCATACCCTTTTCATTGTCCTTTCGCCTCCACTCCGAGTCCGAATCCATGGATAGGCGCTCCTCTCGCCCGACTGAGCATACCGCTCCTCTTCAAGTTCTTCGTCGGTACGCATCTTCCCGGCTGCCAGTACACTCCACGGAGCGATAGCCATACCTATAGGCCATTGTGAACGACAACAGGTGAGGCAAGTGCTATGATCTCGAACATACCTTGGGCCCTGCACATCAAAGATCAGCTTGTCATTGCGACCAAGGCCGGCGCCGTGTGTTTTTGGGCAGCATCATGCTGATCCACTATTGACAAGCACTCGTCAAATTTCGTGCAAGGGGAGGTCGAAGTGCAGCAAAAGGCATTGTACACGGGAAACAGTGAAACCGATGCATGTTAGCGTCGAAGCGAGTTGGAAGAAACCCAGAACTTCGTACATCGACATACTCTATGTCCACTGGTGGGATTGGGAGACTTGCATCGAGGAAGTGGATGGCTTTCATACGCTCGTTCAACAAGGGAAGGTACTCTACCTGGTACGCGTTCAAAACGTCCTTGACATATTTTCTTATTTGACACGGTTGAGTGATTCCACAGGCCAGCCAGTACGCTCGTGATCGTGGCAAGACCCCGTTCGTGATTTACCAAGGCCTTTGGAATATCATGGACCGCTCTATCGAGCGAGCTATACTTCCAATCCCACGTTCCTCTGCCCATTCACCAATGAACTCTTCCGATCTCTGATCTTGGCTAAGACCAAGTGTCAGGGTCGTGCCAAAACCATACAATCACGAGACACTCGCTAGTTGTTGGCAGTGTCGATGAAATTTCCGCCGGTGTCGTAGAAGGCGTCCGAAAATTTGAAGGACTCGAATTCCTTGCTCATGCTCCCTATAAACCTCTCCCATTTGTCCCAAATGTTCATCGCACCGAGTTGGAGCGGAGAGACGTGCACTGATGCATGGGGCGACAGAACGCGGTAACGAGCTCGACGGGACATGGCATCAGCGACGACGACATGGTGTAGATAGGAGTTTCGGTATACGAGGAGGACGGTGCGTTTTATACGAGCCAGTAGTTGACGTCATGGGCTTACCTATTGTGCCCTGTTACCAATGCTTGGAAGTCGAACGTCGATGACCACCCCTCGTCGCGTAACGTAGAGAAAGTGCAGACAGGCTCACGCGGGCGCAATCCGACAGTCTAACGCGGGTCCGTTCACGATATCTAATACAGGGAGAGTCACACTATGAGCGTCTTCGCAAGTCTTACACTACAAGTACAATCTAACCAGCCGGGAATCAGTCATTCTCGACGAGCCTAGTTGGTCTCAGCGTCGGTGTACGAGGTCGTCGCAAGTCCAACTTGGGTATTGCCAGAGTCAAAGACCGAGTAGAAGCGCTGCAACCACCCGAACCCGTCTGTTGCATGTCCCACGTCAGCAAACACCCAGCGCCACTGCGTACGAACGACCTACTGATAAAGTCGAGACCAGATCCGCTCGAAGTTCCGAGATCAGAGGTGATCAGATAAATCTGGTTGGGTTGGCCACCGAGTACAGAGTTGAGTGCACGGGGCCAAATTTGGGCATTGGGCGTCAGCTCATATGTAACCTATTGCACGATATCAATCAATTGTTTGGGGGAGGCGATAGTACAAAACTTACCCCACCGATGTTGAAGTACATGCTCTGCAGTTGCGCGTACTGTTGCTCCGTGATCGTGAGCAAGCCAGTGGTCCTATCCCCAGTACATTCAACCGATTGCCGCGTTGTCATAGTGACAGGGTATCTTACTTGTCTAGAGTGGCTCCTGTCGCCTGCTGGTAAGCCTGAAAGGCGTCTGTGGCAAGGAGTAAAAGCGTGGTGCCCGTGTCAACAATACCGGAAGTAGTGTTCAGGAGGGTGGTTCCATTTCCGTAAGTCACCGTTTGATCGATTCCCCAATACTATAACATTGTGCACAGAGTGAGAAGGTTGGTCGCTTAATCCAAACAGATTCAACTCACGTTCGACGCGGGAGAGGCGGTTGTGATTGGCACATAGTTGATCTGGCCGGTGTATCTATCGTTCGTAATGAATTGCAAGTCGAAGAGAAAAGACTGCCAGTGAGTTAACTCACTTGGTGCTATCAGTTCCTCCAAAGGTTAGTTCACCATTGGTGACATCCGTAGTCGATGAGGGTTCATAGAAGATACCCAACGAATCTGATGAGATCAACCCTTGCGTATAGAGGTTGTCCGTGACTGTCGGGACCTCTGTAGTGTTGGAAACAGTGCCTTCCGTAAGATCAGCCGGGCCGACCCTGTGATTCATTTGTCAACGCGCCAATGCTGAATTTCTATGGCATGGGTACTCACCCAAGAATACCATCCACGCCGCTGAAACCTTGGGCAGAAGAAGCAACGCCGATTGACTGGTTATGAATCACAAGGTTTGTGTTCAAGGTCACCGTATCGGTGTCTGCACTACCATCAGCTCCTGTCTGACCTGGGCAAAGAGAAGAAAATCCTGACATTCATTTCCAGACATTGTCCCAGAGCCATAGCTGACGTTCTGCGGACGAGGGTATCAATGCATCGCTAACGCAACGTGATGAGAAAACTTACGATGGTGTTGCCGGTGTTTTGGCTGGTGCTTGTCGGGTTGTATGCTGTGCTTGCGCCAACCCAAGTGTTTGAACTCCCTATAAGGAATGTTGAGATCATCCAACCGAGGCCGTCTTTTATGAAAACCTACCCGTATCAATGAGAAGGGTGTATTGGGTCGGGGGATTCCCAACACCAACGGACATTGTGTATGTCACACCTACGGTCAATGCTCGATACACTTCAGAGCCGGTGTCAAGTCTTGAAAACCCACCTGAATCCGTCACATCGATGCTATCACCAACCGCAGGGCTAGCAACAGCCCTCTGCCTGGCAGCCCGGATAGGCCCATGCGGCGACAAACCAGCAATGAGCTTAGCTGCACGCTTGCGGTCACGGTCGAGAAGTTCCCTCGCACCGAACGAGGCTCGGATACGGGTCGAAAAGGGAACGGATTTCAAGACGTATCTGGACATAACTGTGTGCACGCCTCAGGTAACGAAACAAAGAGAGTGAGAAGGGCGAAGATTAATCTGTTCGCTCAAAGGAAAGAACCTTTTATAGGGCCAGAGGCACTGCATTTGACTGTGGATCGATATCGCCATTAACCGTGGTATATCATTCTGGGGAGGCGTGGTGCCGGGCTGACAGGACAGCCTGGAAAGAACCCTGAACCGGGTTCTAGCATTAACCTATGTCAAGAAAGAGAACCAAAAGAAGCTATGGGGGAAAGGAAGACTCTTCCACCGCGGTGTTGTGAACTTCGCTATCAGTGGAAAGTCACCACCGGGTGACAGGCTGATCGGTTCGAGAGAGATCACGCATCAATATTAATGCTTGGGTGGTGCATAAAGAACTTACTTGGACGGGCAGGCGCCCATAAAGGGGGTCACCAGGCGTTGTGGTAAACACATATAGCGTGGGTAGAATTGGCATGGCAGTCTTCGTCTGACAAGATCCACAGTCGTGTGACAACATACTATTGATACGATCACACTTCGGTCGCAGGCAATTCTCACTGTGAATTCTCCGACGAAGGTAAGCCAATTCGATGAGGTGGGGGATAGCGCAACGCATGGTTATTGTCTGCTGGATAGGGAATAAAGGTGCATTTAGTTCTAAATTAGTCCTTGGGCATGGGTAGAGGTTTGGCCCAGGTACCCTTATCGGAATCTGCCAGAGTAGGAACGTGTGTAAGCTCCCACAGTACGAATAGCATATTCGCGTTTCTGTCCATCAACAAGAAGATGGATACGCTTGGGATACATGGTCTGATGGGGGGATGGTCTAAGCCTCGGTGAACCGTGGAAATCGGAACGACGTGCTGGATCACGTGACTCACTGGAAATAAAGATAAGGTATAAATCGGCAAAACCCGAACTTGATCACGGGTAGATGGGAAGAAATGATAGCGGCGTGCAACACTCAAAGCTTCGCAGAAGCCTTGGTTCCCTGCCGTATGTTCAGCTCTACGGGGAGCATCAATGCCATTTGGTCAGCTACAGCAATGCAATATTGATTAACCCTCCATCCTTTGGCGACGTCTCCCTGTCCAATTTCAGAAGGTGCTGTCCAAACCTCCACCCTCGCATTGTGGCGTCCTTCTGGATTAGTCTGGAACCGTGATTCGCTGTATAAACCAACAGTACGAGCTGAATAGTAGTCGGATGATGGTACCCTGGCCTTGAACTCTATTGTCATGGCGATGGTCGGGAACCAACTGTAAGGGGTATTCCAATCGATATGTCGTCTCTTCTTGGAGGATACTAACCTTTTCTTGTCCCCCATACTTCCCGGCTCACTTGCCGGGAGCAAAATGGGCAAGTTGACGAACGAATCACAAAAGAATGGCATGGATGATGTTGTGAGCTTATCGTCCTTGTGAGCCAGCTCATACCAGGCACCCCATTCGACGCCGCCGCCTCCGACTGATTCGGCCGTCGTCCTCGTTGCGCTGGTTGGATCGTTATGGCTCAACAGGACGGTATCGACAGACACGCGAGTCTCCATCTTTCTCGCCCACGGTGATCTGACGGCATCGTAGGTCACCGTGCTCGGGTGCGAATGCAGCGGGACACGGCGTGCATAAGGAGATGGCGGTGCCAGAACCTTTTGTCCTCGGCCGGGTTGCGATGGAGACAGATCACCGAAGAGGAGATGAGCAGTTATTCTTGTGGTGCCCTTGAGATCCGAATGAGACTGACGAAGGAAGACAACGCATAGCCACACGAATACACTACGAACCTGTTGCACGAGTTCTGCAAGAATGTTGGTGAAAGTCTTGCCAGATTTGAGCAGCTTAACCCGCACTTGGCCGATCCCGACGTTGGTGGCGCGAAGGAAGTGTGCGCTGACGTAGACAGGATCTGCATGAGAGGAACCGGAACCGGACTGGTACCGAGTACAGGCCTCCAGGATGACGCCCAAGGCGTAGCCTACGGCATTCCAACAACACTCGGTCAACGAAGGCATAGGATTCAAAATGCCTACCTCCTTGCGGAATACTGGATACGGTGGTCAAAAAATTTGTAAGTTGATGCGAATGGATGGTCAACGCGAGCTCGCTTACGCTACAATGGCCCAACTGGGATCAAGCTCACAACGGTAACAGAATGTACCGTCGTCGCTTTTGGATTGAAGCGAGACCTGAAGAGCTTGCGCAAGCGGTGCCATGTACGGCTGTTAGATCAGTGGTGCTGCAGTTGTTTACGTTGGACTTGACTGTAGTGGCAACAGAAATAAAAGCGCACTTTGAACGGACGCCACGTGTGTTTGGTGCGGCGTCCTCGTGGCCGTGATACAGTACGCGTTATTTCCCACGGACTTTACGCGTTGTTTACGAATATTTGTCCATTGTTGGAATAGCCCCTCGTTTGGTGAGAGTTGAGAGCTTGAAGGCCCAGAGCAAGCCGAGTTGCGTCCTGGTGCGGTCCTGTCTAGTCTTGCATTCCAGTTCTCTGTCATATCTTCCCTCTGTACTTGTATCTGTCCCTTCCAGCCCTTCCCGTATCCTCCCGCACGTCCCAGACATCCACGACCATATCATGGATTCACCCTCAGAAGTATCAGACGTCTTCTCGCTCTCTGACCATCTCCTTGCAGAGCGTCTGCAGTTTGTCAAAGAAGTATGTTCTTTCATTATTCTACCCCTTCTCCTCACCCTGTTCGCTTCAGATCGGTTTTGGAAACTGGGGCAGTGTATGGCTCTGCCGCCCAAAGTCTTCCTCTGGCAACGTCAAGAATATGGAGGTCGCCGTCAAGCTCGTTCACCGCTCCAAAACCTCCACTACCGCTGCCAGAGTACGCTCATTGTACGTTCTCTCCCTCATCTCCCCGCGACTCAACTCACTTCCGTGGACATGCTAGATGGAATGAAATGAAGATCGTTAGATCATTTAAGAATGACCCACATCCATCCATCGTCCCCTTTCATTCGTTCATCATCACGCCTTCCTACGCGCTCATCACAATGTCCGTCTTTCTCCTTCTCTTTGACCTTTGTTTGTTCAGCTCACCCGCGTTCCTAGGGCATACCTCCCCACTCTTGTTCCTGTAGAGGTATCAGAGTCACGTGCAATGGGGTGGTTCAAATATCTCCTTTCTGGTGTTCATTTTCTACACTCCAGGGGTGTTGTGCACAACGATATCAAGTACGTACACGCCACCATTCAAGTTCATGTCAACATAACACCAAACATTCTTTCCCCCAGGCCGGCTAATATCCTCCTCTCCCGCGACAATATCCCTGTCCTTGTCGATTTTGGCTTTGCTGAAAAATATGATCTTAGCTCTCCCAAAGCCTTTCACAGCAACTTGACGTATGGTACACCCGAGGTATGTCACCATGCATTCACATTATGCAGCTCACATAAATATTCCTCTAGTATCTCTCCCCTGAACGTGCGCGTGGACTTCCTCACGACACCAGAAAATCCGACATTTGGTCACTCGGAGTAACTTTCTTCGAAATTCTTGTTGGACGCACTCCTTTCGAATCCGAGGAAGGAGAGGTCTTTGAAAAGAAGGAAGACTTGGAGAAATACTGGAATCGCACTGTACGTATCCTTGCTCTGCTTTTGAGATCGTACCTCTGTAACTGCGTGGCGTAGATGGGGGGAAAATGGGTTGGAAAATATTCCATGTCCCTGCCTGTCGAGCGTTTTCTCAAACGCATGATTGTCCCCAATGTTGACCTACGGTGTACGGCTGCGGAGGTAATGGGAGATGCTTATTGGGGCGTGACTCCAGTAACTCCCGTCCATGCGCACAGTAGGTTAACCATAATTCCGCCCATGTCTCTTGTTCAAACCCATATCGTAGGGAAATCGACATCCGCAGCGGTCCCTTCCAGCGTGCACGCTCGTACGCCTTCCTTCTTTGACGCGTTCAGGGACTCCTTCAAGGACAAAGAAAAAGAGAAGGAACTACCACTGTCGCGTCTTCTTGACATATCTCTTCCATGGTCAGCGTCAAGATCTACGTCCCGCTCCTCCGTGTCGCGACCAGCATCAAGAATGGAGTCTGCGTCACGGTCCGTATCGAGAATGGGTGCTAGCTCACGGCCAGCCTCGAGGGCGGAATCTACACCTAGGGTTGCTTCAGGAACGTCCCCAGCGTCGACATCCCGCACACCCAAATCACCTTCGGAAGCATTGATGGCATCGAACCGCCGTGCTATTATGGAACAAGTGTCTCCTACCTCCGTCTCGCTCGTGGAACGAACCAGGACACACTCACGATCAAAGTCCCAACCTAGATTGCACACACCTCCTGGTATCTCTGCGGTACGCACGAGAAAACTTTCTACCGTCCAAGGATCACCCCTCGTCAAGCCTCAACGCCAAATCGGTGCGGAGACAGAATCCGAAGAGAAAGATGTTAGTATTCGTAAAGGTCGGGACAGCGCGAACGCACGCCAGACACGAACGTTGATTTCGCCGGACTCGAATCCCTCGATGAGACGTTCTATTGGGACTCGGCAACTTTCTCCGCGCGTCCGTTCGGGATCTGGTATTTTCAAGGAATCATCCGTTCCTTCTGGGCCAGTGGGGGTCACGGAGAAGAAACACTCGCTTTCTCATCCCAAGACTCCCGAAGCGAACCGCACACGCATACCCCCTCATCGGCTCACTCCGCGGAACATTCCCCAAACACCTACCCCCACTGTTTCCAGCCGGACTCCTTTCCTTACAACACAGACTTCGGTCTCGAAACAATTGTCCGGAAAGCCTCCTCGGGTTCGTGGGCACGCTGGTGTGCTCGCAGATCTCACAGGGTTCGCTCGAAACGTCGATCTCGGCGCACATGGTGTCGGGCGTCCGGCGAGGCATGGTGTGGAGAAAAAGGACAGAGGAAGGGAGAATACAAGGGCTCGCACAACCGCGCAGAAGGATAACAAGGAGAATGAGGGCTTGTCTTCTCAGGTTTATATCTCTCGCAAGGACTCGCGTGTACCAAACGGACTTTCTGGAGTCACTCCGCTCAGTCCCAAGACCCCCGTGAAGGAAGAAAACAAATCTGCCACGGCGACCTCGCTGGCGGCCAACTTGTCCGGCGCGACGACGGTTACGAGGGGAAGCGTCAGAGACCGGATGATGGATTGGGAAAGGGAACGTGAACGATTGAGGGAGATGAATAGGTTGGCTGATACGAGTGTTGACGGTCATGGTGATCGTGGCTCTACGATACACACTCGGACAAGCACTGGCTCGGATTCTTCTGACGACGACTCTGGCGTAGAGGCAGAAGTTGTCGCCGCAGCCATCTCTGCTCAAGCTAAGCGCAGGATCCCTATTGAAGTTCAGAGACAGAGACAAGGGAATGTCAACGCCGAGGGTGGAAGAGCTACCACCACGCAAACGGATACAACGATATCTTCCTCATCGTCAAATTTGGAAAGGAGCGAGATCGAGGTCGCCAAGATCGGTGTGCGCGCGTCAGCTCAGATACTGTCGTCGCGAAACGGGTCCATCACCGCACTTGGGCCCCCACAAAGTGTGGGGAAGCGACCGTCTGAAGAGAGTCAAGACAAAAACGGCTCTGTGACTGATATTGGGTTGCCCATAGAAGTGCCCAGGAACATCGAGTCCGGACTCAGCTCGTTGAAACAGAGCGTCAAGGCTTCCATTGGTAGGCATTTTTGTTCCGTATCTGCTGTTATTTGCCCATGAATCGCGGTCCTCAGACAAGGGCGTGCGCTTCTACAAATCCTCCACCTTGGCCCAACTCACGGGTCGCCCCACACCGGTGTGGTGTCCCTCTCCCGAACCTATTGATTTTGAGCAGAGACGGTCTGGTGAAGAAGGAAGATTCAGCTGGGAGAACATTCGACCCGAACATGAGGTCGCACTTGACCGTATGAACTTGTGGATCCAAAGCGTTGAGAGTAAGTACTGGCATGTTTGGCTAGAGAAGGTATTGGTTGATCTTGGTTGATCCATTGTGAAACAGAGGTGGTCGAAGAGACTCGCCAGAACTTTGCTTCTACGAGTGTCACATCTCCTGCTCCGCTTCCGCTTGCACCCATGTCTCGTTCCTCCTCACAGTACCATGGTACGCTGAACACTCCGACGCCCGCGACCCCAAACAACAATAACAGTAATAACACGCTCGATATGAGTCGCTCTTCTCGTCTCCCAAGACAGTTTCTTGCAGCTAACGAAATATTCGCCGAGTCCACCGATCCGGGTGCACAACTTTCACCAGCACCATCTCGTGGAGAAGATCCAAGCACGTCTTTCTCGTACAGCCATGCTCCCGAGTCGTCTGTGCCTGTACTCCCTTCGATTAATGTGCTCATGCAAACTCCACGCCAACGTCGTGCAACGATCTCGACTAGATCGCCTGCGCAGACGAAGACTGATTCAGCGGCGAGTGGCTTCTTTGACGGCAGTCCATCGAAACGGAGGGAGAAATCCAAGTCTCAAGGCAACTTGAATAGACATATTCAGGATATAGCGAAATTGGAGCTCGAGCTCGACAAGGGTAAGCAGTATTGCGCGAGTCAATCGAGCAATTGTTGTGTATTGATGGATTCGCCGTACATGTATAGCTCCTGTGTCCTCTCCCTCGATAAGGTTGTCGGCTGTTCTTGACAGAAGCCTCTTCGTTGCACCCCCCGTATCGCCAAGATTCACAGAGGATTCCGTGACCACACCTGAAATAACTCGTGGTCGTTCTATTCAATTCGATGACCTGAATTCGTCTCCGTATCACGTCGAACCCTACCTTCTGCGCAATTCAGGCGAGCAAGTTATTCTTGACTCTCCCAACAAACGACACCTGGAAGGTGTCTATGACCGATTCCTGATGGCTACATCCGGCGTTAAACGTGTCGGGAAAGGCTACCAATCAGACAACCTCAAACCGGCGCATAACAGCATAAGCACTGCAGAACATGGCAAGGCTGGTCACGCCCGTGGATTCGGCGTATTTGGGACCAGTAAACGTGCGATGCCTCCACCCGTCTCGAGCGAGGACGTCTGGAGACGATCGACGTCCATCGATGAGTTTGGGTTTGTCACTGTTGGTCAAGGCACGAACACAAGTTCTTCCCGCAATTCCAAGGACGAAAGTAGACCTACTTTTGTCCGCCGCGCGATCAAGGCCATGGTCCCTGGAAAGACAATCTCGAGAAGGTTGTCGCGGACCATTGTCATTTGAACCGTGCCCATTCATTCTCTTGTCGTATCCTTTATCCTCTTAATTCTCCGCGTATTGTCTCATCTTCGTTCTAATTAATGACCATCCAAATTATGTTTCTTATGCTTGGTTCACACATTTTCCTCACGCTTTCGTCTGTCATCATATTGTCTACCATCCCATTCATACCCATCCATTCGTCATTCCACACGTCCATTGGTTTTCATCTGCTATTATCTATTGCTATCGTCAATCACAGCATCGAACACTAACCAATTTTCTTTTCTTTTCCCTCGCTATCCACCCCTTGCTCGTCACGCCACCTCCTTACGTTGTTGCTCCAAGTTACGCTGTTTCTTGTGACGTCCCCTCGCAACGCTATCCCACGTCCTTATCACTTCATTCCTGCCTCCCGCCTAGGTTGCGCAAAGGTAGAACCATTTGCATTCACTCTTATGCCCCCTTTGTTATTCTTCTTATTAATTGCTTATGTCCGTCGCACCAACATTTTGAATATTACAAGTCCAAGGATTCATATAAGCACTTTCGTGAGCTGGTTGTAGCTGAAATTACAGTTTATAATTTTCATGGTCAATTGGTGAAAGTCCGAATAACAGCCGACAGCACAAACGATACAGGGCGCCACTGTTTTGCTACAGTATATTAGCAGTTTGGTGTTCAATCTGTACGGAATAAATACGAGGCAGCAACTATGACGACAATCCCTCACCCAGCTGTCCAAAATTCAGAAGCAACTTGTCAGGAGGATCAGTCACACATATGGTTCCGAAGAACTTAAATCCGGCGTAACGCGAATTTGTGTATCATGAACTCAATTCAATGCGATCAGAAGGGCTCACGGGGATTCTCAGACTCTAAACCCTGGCCAGCGTTGGTGTGTAGGAGCTCATCCAAACCATACTACTAAGTTGGTTTTTCCGACAAATTTGACCGAGGCTCATTGTTTGTCTTGTTTGCCTACCGTAGAAAACTGGCTAGTGCCGTCGCAAATTCTTTACATCCTTGTCTGTTTGACACAAAAAAATCATACATGCCCGAAACTTTGATAGACTCGGACATGTTGATTTTTCCTATCCAAAGTCAGGCAGTGCCATCGGTAACATCTACGATATGGATATGCTGTATGGAATCTCACCATCCAGGTTCATGCAACAGCCTACATACTGCAAGGAGGCTACATATCAAACTGCACAGGAACCCTTGTTTCAGCTTCAGGTGTGTGCAAAGCATACAAGTGCTGTCGACTTCATGCAATGCACGGGCCATCGTCACCACGCACCACGTTATCCCACTCTCGACACTCAAAGGTGTGGTTTTGGAGGTGAGACGTGAGATTTGATTTGGCGGCGTTGTACCGGACGGGGACGGGTACAGGGATGCGGACCACCGCTGCTTCGGGTGGGGTAGTACAAGTTCGCGTCGTGTTCGAGGTATCCCCCATCTTGAAGTGTGCTTATAACGGCCTTGACACTCTCACCACCCAGAACATCTTCCCCTACTTTCCGATCCTCCACGTAGTCTATCTCGACGTACAAAACCCATTTTCTACCACCCACCCAGGTCGTGGAGACGGACGGACAATGACGAGCCTTTTTGGACCTAACCCGCTCGCACCATATCCCAAACCACCATGTTCAGTCATATTCGGTCAGCTCTAACGACTTACAAAGGTACTCGGCTCTTTCTGTCTGCGCGGACAGCAGTGAAATGATTTATCTGCCAGTTGATCAGTTGCTTTCACGCGCGGAATTACTTGTCGCCAAGTTTGAGCAAGGAGGACAGCACTAGAACTTTGCCCACGGTCATCCCAAGCGATCTCTCTCCTTGAACCTGCTCAGAAATCATCCAAGCGACCGTTATGACCAGCTCGGGCGATGACCGCACTGGTGCTTCGGCCACCGGGCAACCAGATCGTTCAAGGTCTTTGAACGATCTCACAGTTGACCTCTCAAGCACGTTTGAAAGATACGCGGCATTACTTTGAGGAATGAACCAGGTGCAAGGATGCCAGTGCAGACCGTCCGTCTGAGGCCACTGATCACCTCACCGGACATGTCGTACCAGCGGCCACACGACCTGCCATGTCAACGTTGGTGCACGACACATATTGTTGATCAAGACAGCTGAGATCCCTCTAAAGGATCAACATCGCTAAAGCTAAAGCTTGACCAACTTTCGAAATTGTCACTTTGCACCTGCTGAGGACTACTGCGACGCTGACAGATCCTAATACAATGAAAATGTCGCCGGCCGCCGCCATCAGAATAAGTCAACAACACGTATCCAGCCGCGGCCGGGGCCCGAAGTGAACTTACCTTTTACCCGCAAGCGATCCAGGGTCTCAGAGGCCCGGTCTGACACTGTCGCTCACTACCATCTTGTAAGAAGCGTGAATTGTTCATGAGATGAAACTATGAATGTACAAATATGAGACATGTGGATAATGGTACACGATGCAGGGAAGTGGAGGTCAAGAAGAAGAACGCGAGAGGGACGCGCTATGGCGGTGGCGGTCGTCGGATCGCTACTGGCGGCTTGTTGCCTCCCACAACGGTTGGCGCGGCCCCACCAGCCGTACCCTCGCCAGCAGGTTTCAACCGTTTCGCCAACGAATCGTCCGGCTGGGTTTTATCGTCCTCCCGTCCACGCTTGTTCGCCGCACCCATGATCTGGACGCCAACGGCTGCGGTGGGAGGGGGTCCCAGAGCCACCGTGACCGGGTGCAGCGCCGCGGATGCTGATTCCACGTCCACGCCCGCGGGGTCCGCCTCGTCCTCGTCCTACGCCGTCGGTCATGCTCAGGGGGACAGTGCCGCCGAGCACTCTGCGTACTGGACCTACGTTTGTGGATGGAGGTGGCGCGACGTGCGTAGCAGCGGGAACCGATGCGGAAACTGCAGGAGCTGGTACTGGCGCAGACGCCGCTGGGGCTGCGGGAGCAGGGGGGATTTTCGACGTAGATGCAACAGGCGTGGTAGGCGTCACAGGGGGAGCCGCAGAGCTAGCAGGTACGGCGGCGGGCGCAGCGGCAGTCGCATCAGGTATGAGTCCAGCCTTGCGCCATTCCATGACCTGCGCTTCCAATTCCTTGAGTTTGTTCTGCGACCGAACGAGCTGAGCGTCCTTGAGTTTACTCTTGGCACCTTGTTCCATTCTGCCCCGTTCCACTGCAGCGGCGATTTCCTCGGTGTGTTTGACTTGCACTTCCTTGTCGTGGGCGGCGATGGCAGCCTCGATACCAGCTTTCGTTATTTCATCATTGGTGGTCTCTGGCTTAGCACCTGCGATGGCAGCCTCGACAGCAGCTTTGAGTACCGCCTCATGCTCTGCGCGAAGAGCCTCGATTTCCTGTGCATATTTCTTTGTCACTTCCTCCGTGTTCAGAGCAGTAACTGAAGTGGTATTAATTTCGCTCTTGGCTTTCTCGACAGCCGTGGCAATTGCTGATTCTCTCGTCCTTTGCATTTCGGAGACTCTGATCTGGTATTTCTCCTATGTGACTCGTTAGAACTCTTTTACCCAAAGAATCAAAGGGGCTGAAGTATCTTACGTTCGACTGCTTCAGGTTTCTAGCGTCGTCGATCGCCTTGTTCGCTCGTTCCTCAGCAGCCTAATAGAATAACACGTGAGCGATTGAAAACAACAATAGTGTGTTTGCGTACTTTCAAGCGCTCAAGGGCCTCGTCACGAGCTTTCGTGAGCTCCACCTTCTCCGTTTCTAACTGTGCTTTGGCAATATAAGACGAGTCCCCCGAAGTGGGTTTACTCCAGCTCTCCTTCTCAGCAAGCAATTTGTCCCTCTCAGACCGCAAGCTCTCCTGTTAACGTGTTAGAAGACGCGAATCGAAATATGAACATAGGAACTCACAACGAGGGATAGCTGATCAGGCGAAGGAGCAGCTTGGGCAGTAACAGTCTTGGAAGCCTTTTCATCAGCCAGTGTTTTCTCCAGAGCAACCTTTTCTTGGCGCAGCGACTCCAATTGACTTGTGAGATCCTTGGAAACCTCCGTGCCAGCCCCGGTATTGGTACGAAGCGAATCCCTCTCTGCGACCACGCTCTTGAGTTCTGCTTGCAAATCAGCGAGCGTCCGATTCAAGGTCGACTTCTCGCCATTAGAGGCTCCGAGCTGTTGCTTGAGGTTGTTGGTCATGCTCCTGAGCTTACGCATGTTTTCGTCATAGGTTGCTATCTGGAGGCGAAATAAAAGTTCTAGAGGGTTCAAGATGGGGCAGAATTCCGATTCTCACCTTTGAGGCGCTCTCCGAGTCCTTTGCCTCGTGCTCAGCGAGGCGCTTCTCCAACTCAGCCTTTTGGGTCTTCAGGTTTTCAGCCTCTTCTTTCAAGGTTTGGAGGTCAGCGGGGTCGATACGATCGTACTATGGACGGATTAATCGACAAAACACTAAGCTGGCAGGGACCACTAACCTTGCTCAGCAACTGCGCATTCCGTTCCTGCCAGCGCCTGCTCTCAGTCTCAAGAAGCGTGATTTGGGCATCCCGGGCCTGGAGTTCGGCGCGTGCAACACGAGCTTGTTCTTTAGCAGGTTCGAGTTCAATAGAAAGCGCTTTCAGCTTGACGTCCAACTCGCGTGAGCGTTTGGAGTACGTTTCGCAGTCGGCTCGTAGGGTCACGTTGCTTTCGCGGAGGATGTTGAGTTGGTTGATCCGCTCCAACATCTCAGCGTGCTGTGCGTCTGATGTGGCTGCTTGGACAGCTCGTTCGCGTTCCTACGGAATGAGTCTCACGAAGAGAGACGGGACGGCTCAATATAGCTCACCTCCGAAAGTGTCTTGCGAACTTCCTGCAAGCTCTGATTCAAGTGATCAAGCTGGGTCTTAAGGCGAATGTTTTCTTGCTTGCTAAGCTCGAGCTGAAGGTCGACGATTTCTTTTTCCTTTCTGAGGTACGCCGCCACAGAACGCAAATCGGACAACTTCGTATCTCCGTCGCCACCAACATCGACATCTCCATCAGTGCTCTCCGCACTGGAATCCGCGACCTGACGAATACGTGCGGCTTGAGAGCTGACACTGTCGAGATGCTGGTACAGGAGAGTATTCTGCGCGGCCAGGTCCTTGCATCTGCGACACGAGATGAGTAACCCAAAAAGTCCTGTGTCACAAGTTCCCTCACCGTGCATTGAGATCTATTATCTCCTTGTCCAAAGCCTCCTTTTGTTGTTTCCAGCTTCCTTCCGAAGCCCCCAGTTTAGCCTGGGCATTGGCAGCCTCTGCCAAGTTCTGGTGCGACGCAGCCTTTGCACTGCTGAGCTGTTGCTTGAGGCTCTCGATAGCCTTGAAAGATTCCGCATGTGCAACCACTTCTCGTGAATACCTGTCTTCTGCAGCCTATGGAGGGCTGTGAACAAGATGTAATTTCACTGAGAATAATACATACAACTGCACGCTCCTCCAACGCGCGAACCTCGCGTTCGTGAGCGGTACGATCATTCTCTGAGTGTCTCTCTGAAGTGCTCATATCCACGATCGTATCTTCGAGGGTTTTCTTATCGTTAGCCCATGCAGACCGCTCAGTATCCAACGTCTTCTGGAGGTCGCTGAACTTGTTTGTCCACTGTTGAAGGTCTTGATGAACAGAGCCGAGTTTCTCCTCGAGTGATTTGTATTCAAGCTAAAAAATATTATGGGATGACTAGGACATGCTCGGAGGTACAACATACATACCTCGTGTCTGGAAAGTTGGGCTTCAGCGCCCGCCTTGTATTCATCGTGAGTAGTGTTGAGCGCACTAAGTGCAGCCTCATTGGCTTGGCTGATCTCCTGGAACTGTTGCATGTGATTACGCGCAGTAACAAGGTCAACCTGAGCAACCTTGAGTTGTGCACTAAAACAAAGGTATAAGTAAAGACGTGTCAGTGTCTATACCACCATGAAACACACCGAAGGTTGGCGACTTCTTGTTCTAGCTGTTGTTCACGGGGCAGGTCTGGATCTAGCGCAGGAGCACTGGCACTGGCACTGGTGGTCCTCCTTTCATAGACGGCGAGTTTCTCCTCATTGCCTTGAAGTTGGCGTGCAAGTTCTTCTACCCGTTCTTGGAGATGGGTCTTGCTGGTCTCCGCTCCGACAAGGGACTCGCGTGCTTGCGAGAGCTGCTCGGTCTAAGAGTACTGGATGAGTATGCCCCAAGGCTACCAACATGCGTGGTCACGAACCATCTTATCCAAACGTGACTGGAGATCCTTCGTATCGATATCCCTCTGCAGTGTGACATGTCTGATGGTTTCGCGTTCTTGGCTCAACTGCGACTTCAGATCTTGCCTATATATGATGAGCAAGCAGAATCGCCGGAAGTTGTATGAAAATTCACGTCTGGTTCTCCATCATCTGCATCTGAGTCTCAATACGTCGGCGATCGTTCTCTCCCGAACGCTCGAGATCATTGTGCATTCTCTGGACGTTGGCCATGAGATCTGAGAGTTGTGAACGTTCCACAGCGAGGTTCTTGTTCTCTTCAATCAGTCGGGTTTGAACGCTCTGATGGAAATTATTGTCAGTCTTTGAAAACAAACCACTACGGAGTCAAGGCTGACCTCCCAAATCCTCTTCTCCGCTCGGAGGTTCGCAGCCTCGTTACGAAGCTGTTCGAGGTCACTTTTCGCGACAGCCAAATCATCCATAACACGCTCGCGGTCAATGTCGAGGCGTGTCTGTTGATCATAGAGCTGCTGGTTGCGTAACGCCAAACTATCCAGATCTCGACTCTGCATGCTCAGTTGCTCCTGGGTCATACGTTGACGCTCTAGTGCAAAATAAGCAAAAGAATAAGTAGTTCATGGACTGAATACGACTTGCCATCGAGGAACTCAATCTTGGCGGTGGCCTTTGCAAGCGCTGCATTGGCTTGGCCAAGCTGCCTTTGTGCTTGAGCCAGATCTTCGCGCAGCTTCTCGGCGTCCATACCCATTTCTACCCTGTACGACTCGAACTGCGCTTGGACATCCTCCAACTCGGCGACCAAATCACTCGAAGCAGCTGGTGCGGCACCATTGACATCGCCATTGACGCCGCCACGCAACAACGAGCGTTCAGCACGAGCGAGCATCGCCTTGAGAGTGTCTCTTTCCTTTATATACGCCTGGATGGTGACCTCGTTGCTCTTCTTCTGCCGTTCAAGCTGAGTCGCGAGATCTTGTATGGCTTCGTGAGCCTCACGGACAGCCTCGCTTTGCTCCTTCTCGAGCGTCTCACGGTATTCACGTTCCTCACCCTCCATCTTTGCGCCGAGCTCACGAACGATCTTGAGTAACTTTTGGTTTTGCTCTTGGAGGGTGGGAATTGAGCGGAAGAGAACGAGATTGTTCGTGATGACGGCGTCAATGTTATCAGCAGGTAATGATGTCATCTCATCAAGTTCCTCATCCAAGGGAATTGAAGGATCAGTTCGTCGTCCGAGTTCCTTGAGAAGCGCTTGAACTTGTCGGCCGAGGTCCGTAAGCTGATGTTGGAGAAGGTCGGTCTCTTGGTGCGACTTCCTAAGCTTCTGCGACACTTCTCGGAAGGAAACGGCATTGACGTCGCGTTCAGCGAGAGCGGTCGAGAGTTGGTGAGCAAGTTGTGTGCATTCTTCCCTGAGACGTTCGTATTCCTCACGCTGTTGCGCCAGGATGGGAGCCTGAGACTATGGTAAGCGAGGAATCACATCATGCAGCACAATGGAATCTCTTACCCGTTCCTCTATCTGAGCGAGAACATCGGAAAGTGTCCTGTCCATGTGATCATACTCTGCGCACTTCTTCGCATACTCCTCTTCAAGGCGCACGTAGTCTGCATAGACCGCTGTGAATGTCTTTCCACCCTTCTGCACTTTGCTAACCATCGCCACCGTTGGGCTTAAACCTAGCATTGCGTCGGCGGCGTACTCGTGGCTGCCGGAAGCCCGCCCAGGGGTAGCAGGAACGAAAGTGTCGCGACCAGCAACTGGAAGTTCACCGCGGTGCATCCTCTCCATGACCGTCTCCAACTGTTCCAGCCTCTTTTCGACTTCTTCTCGAGCGCGTCGCTCCTTCTCGGTCTCCGCCCTCAGCGCAGCCTCCCGTTTCTCGGCACGATCACCCACTCCTGCCCACTCGCGCTCGATATTTTCCACAATGTCCTTTGCTTGCTGCTCCCTCTCCTCCATAATTGTCACTAGCCTCTTCAAGCCGGAAACCTCGGCTGTGAATGCCGCTTCCTGTTCCGCCAGTTGCCCCTGCAAGTCCTGTACTTTAGTGAGTGCTTGAGTCAGCTGCTGCGTTGATGCCGACTGTGCAGATTGCACAGCTTTGAGAGAATTTTCAGTAAATGCGTGTTTTTGTGTTAGAGAGTCATGTGCGGATTGCAGTTGGATGAATTCGGCATGCTTGTTACGTCGGTAGTTAGCATACTCTTCTGACTTGGCGGTCAACTCGGTGTGCACGCGCACGGTTTCAGACTGGGCGAGGGTAAGTTGTTGAGAGAGAGTTTCGATCTTGAACTGACAAGAGGGTTGATTAGTATGTGGTCGTTGGATGGGATGGATAGACGAAAGGATCTACTTTGGTTGACGTCTCTGTTGAGTGAAGCTCGCGGACCTGAGTCTCGAGGGTTTGATGGTCATGACGAGCCTGACGAAGACTTGCCCGTAGGTTTTGGACTTCTTCTGTGGCCCGAAGGTCAGCCAATTTTACAGAGGTTCAAAGATATTCAATGTACCATCACGCTGGGTTGCGTCTTCCTTGAGCCTGCTCACGACACCCATGAGATCCCGCTTTTCTCTTTCAGTCTCCTCTATGCGATTCCTGAGGTGGTCGAGGTCTGACGCCGATGACGATCGCGAGCTGGTGAACGACGATATACGCGTTTCCAAATCTCTACTTGACGTGACTAGAGGAAAGGGTATATAAATTGGTTGCATCAAACCCACCGTGGATACGTACCAAGCTGATCCCGTTCTTCCTTGATGGCGGCCACCTCCTTTTGCAGAGTCTCGAGTGCATCTTCAAGGTCCTTCGTTTTTGTCTCTCCGTCTTGGAAGGCCTGGTCGAGCTCTATCTCCTTGCGCTCTACCTCGGCTCTAAGCTCCTCAAAGTCGCGCCGGGTGCCGTCCTGGTCTGCCACTTGTGCAAGCAAGAGTCTGTACACCGCGAGGACTGTTTCTGGGTCTGGCTTTGCAAATGAGACATCGGGAAGAATGTGTGAGAGCGTCTCAATGTCGAGGTCGGGTGGTATGGGGACAAGGAACGACGCAGACGATGCAGGGGCGGACAATGAGAGGTCCTCCGTGCCTTGCGTCGAGGCGGTCTCGAGCTCTTGCTCGGCGGCAGCGGCAGCGGCAGCAGCAGCAGCTGCCTTTGACTTCCGTCTTGTTTTCACCATTGGGGACAACGAAGAAATTTTGGGATAAGGGACAGGTCGAGCTCAACGTGCACGTCGAGCTCGGTCAGGATGCACGTTTAGGCAATTGTCTCGGTGGCAAAATTTCATGCCCAATTTCCATTGTCCACTTTTTTGTCCTATCATTCTCACGCTATTTTGCACGATATTAGATTCTCCATTTTTGGCAATGGAGATTGTTGTTGCTCAACTGCAAGTTTGCAGCTTTTTCTAGTTCACTCCATCATGTCTTTCTTCAATTCGATTGGGTGAGTTCAACGTCGTTTGCTCGTGTCTCTGCCATCGCTCATCGCGACCATTGCAGACGCTCCATGTCGCGCAATCCGCGTGCTCCAAAACGCTCGCCGACACCGACCTCGGCGACCTTCCCCGATATGCCTCCCCCACCCGTACCTTCTGCCCCAGGCAGCCCATCTCCCTCCAAGCCTCTTTATCTCTGTAGTCCCTTCGTCGAAGCTGCCCTGGTCAAAGGCAACTTCAAGACGATCGTCGTTCTCCCAAAATATGTCGACATCATGGAATGGGTCGCAGTAAATGGTTCGTCGCTTCTCGTCACTCGTTGGCCGCTGTCATATTCACCATGTGTAGTGTTTGACTTTTATACCAATCTCAACGAGTTTTATGGGGTTATCTCCGAGTGTTGCACGCAACATTCATGTCCTACCATGTCCGCTGGGCCAAAGTACGTATACAGTCTTCCCCTGTGTATCCTTTGACCGAATTTGCCCAACAAAGCCTCAATTACACTTGGGTCAATCAGGATCGGAAAAGCGTTAACTTGGCCGCCCCCACGTATATAGATTACGTAATGACCTGGGTCCAAAATCTGCTCGACGACGAAAACGTCTTCCCCACAAAATCTGGTAAGACTTGAACAAACCAATGAGAGTTCCAAGTTTACCTAGTGTTTCGTAGGCCATGACTTCCCCCAGTCTTTCCCCTCGACCATCAAGCATGTCTACCGTCAACTCCTCCGAGTCTTTGCCCACATATACCACGCACATTACCCGCAAATCCTCCATCTCCGCTCTGAGCCCCACTTTAACTCACTCTTTGCGCACTTTTTGGCATTTGGGAGGGAATACGAGTTGTTGGATATCAAGGACGTCAAGGGTGCTGCCAACGCGTTTGTTGGGATCGGAATGTTATGGGACAAGTGGAAAGAGATGGGCATCTTGGAGGGATAAATATGAGTCGAACGACTGCTTGATAACTGACTGTTTTCTTTTTCCTTTCTACCTGCTGTACTCTACTGGTCATATTGTGGAATACCTCGACATACCCCTTTGTCATGACCCGCCAATTCGTCGCCGAGCTTGAGCGTACACCCGACCACACCCATGTTCTCCTCATCACGACCGGTAGCGTAGCATCCATAAAAACCCCTCTCATCATACAAGAATTCCTCAAAGTCAGTACCCTTTCCTTGTCTTCCCAAAGCCGCGCACGGACGGCCCATTGGCTTAGTACAGCAACGTCAAAGTCGAAGTGGTCTCAACGAAAAAGTCCCTCGCATTCTTTAACGCCGCAGACATCGAGCGCGCCGGGGTGCGCGTCTGGACGGACGACGATGAGTGGTCGGTACGTAGCCTCGCCTTTAAGAATTCCAGGCCTGGTTCTGTTCGTCTCAACAACAACAACAACCCTCAGGGGACATACACCATCGGCGATCCCATACTCCACATCGAACTGAGGCGTTGGGCAGACGTCGTCCTCGTCGCTCCATGCTCCGCAAACACCCTCGCCAAGATCGCAGCCGGCCTGTGCGATAACCTCGTCGTAAGTACAACCCCCTCGCTGCCATCTCTTTCTTCGTAATCGGATACGCTCGTTGCATCAGACGTCCCTGCTCCGCGCTCTAGCACCGACGACACCGACTTACATCTTTCCCGCGATGAACACCCTCATGTATGAACACCCCCTGACAGCACAACACCTCCGCATCGTGCGCGAGGTTGTCAAGTATCACGTCGTAGGGCCAATCGGGAAAGGACTTGCATGTGGGGACATCGGCATGTGGTCAATTGATTCCTTTGGTTATACATTATACTCACCTCTTGTTTTGCGTGTATAGGTCTAGGAGCGATGGCAGAGTGGAAAGACATTGTCAAGATCGTCGTCGAGAAGATGCAGCTACAGCTCAAGGAATGATTCCAACGTCAATCGCCATCCACTCTTAGCCAACATACCTTGGATTTGGACACATTCACATAACGATCGAGTGTTGAAGCAAGCTGAGATGGGATATGCTTCGTTAGATCGTATCCTGTTGCAGTGTATGATATTGATATTTTGCAGACGGTATATTCACCATTCACCGTAATGAAGGTTACTCGCGACTCAACTTTCGAACGAACTCTTCTTGGTGGGCTTTTCAAACAACTTGACTCCCCTCACATTCATGGGTAGCCCTCCTCCCACTTCACCTTTCCCGACACGTGCGTACTCTACACTCCTCTCATCTGCGGGGATATTCAATCCATCGAGCAACCTCTCGCTTGTGTGCGGGATAAATGGTTGCAGAAGAATCCCCGTGATGCGGAGGGTCTCGAGGGCAGTAAGGTAGCATGACAAGGCGACGTCTGGTGGATGCACGTCCGACCAAGGTTCAAGAGTTGTCAGGAGACCATTCGCCTATTCAATCGATGCTCAGTGGTGACAGGAGATGAGAGACAAGAAGAAACTCACGCATCTCAGAATCAACACAATCGTGTGAAGCGCGTCCGCAATTTCGAGATTTCTCATAGAGCATGATACACGTGAACCGAGGTCGTCGAGCAACGTCAACAACTCTTCGTTGGTCGATAGCTTGCATGTTTCGAGGTCCAATGAACTCGTCGAAGCGCCCACAAAATCCAGCCTAGAGATGAGGTCGCGGAACACGAGTGGCTCAGAGGAGGTCGCCACTACTTTTGCAGCTCGGCTCTTGATGGCATTTGATGTTATCCGAAGGAAGTAATTTCCGAGTGAATTACGTATCTCATCTGCATGCTTTCGGAGCTGTTCCTCGGACCAATCTACGAAGTAAACTGTTGTATCAACGTCCCGCCGCAGCGACCAGCTCCATTAAAGCATAACAGGCTACAAGGACGCACCAACATCATCCCGGAACCTCCCTCCGACACGCGCAAGGTAGAACCGAACAGCGTCCACTCCAAAATCATCCATTGCGGTCATAGGATCAGCCACGTTCCCGAGAGATTTCGACATTTTCTTCTGCCCCGCAGTCCAATGGGCATGCGTCAGGAGTGTTTTCGCCATCGGGAGCTTCACAGCTTGCAGGATCGCAGGCAAGTAGACTGCATGGAAGCTTCCACGCATGAGACCAAAGACAAGCCACAAAGTAGCCCCAGACGTACCGAACGATGTCTTTCCCGACTACCTGCACATCTGGGGGCCACGCCATCATTCCGGCGGATGGATACCCTACTCCACTCAGATACACCAACAGGGCATCGAACCAGACGTACACCGTCTGACTCGGGTCCCCGGGTACAGGAATCCCCCACCCAATTCTGTCTCTCGGTCTGGATATCGACAAGTCCTCGAGAGATTCCGTCTTTAAGTCCTGAATCACCGTGTTCTGGTAAACGTCCGGGTGTACACCGCGCGACACGAGTCCATTCTCGGCTTTCGCGTTGAGCTCAGCAGCAGCGGAGTAGTGCGCGAGAAGAACATCCCGGAACTTGGAGAGTCTGAACTTGTAGTTCACTTCGCTAGACCATTCTACGACAGAACCTGTCTCGGTCGAGATTTTGGTGTTTGGGCGGGTCGGGTGAGATGTGATACGGGAGGACGGATAGAAGCATTCGTCGGTGGTGGAATAGTATCCCTCGTACGCATCTTTATAGATGAGTCCTTGCTCCGCGAGCGTACGCTGCATAGGATATGGATCAGGAATGGAATTTGAAGGCGGTCGACGAAGCTTACCCAGACATGTTCAACGGTGTCGCGATGCTGTCGTTGCGTGGTGCGCATGAACATAGTTCCACTGATATTGGCCCTCTCGCCTAGTTTCTACGCGAACAGCGTTACAGTAAATACCAGAAAGTTTTAGGTGAGGGACGGAACAAACACGAAACTCGGCAGATATAATGTCGCACCACTCGAGCGGATCGAAACCTTTAGCTTCGGCTGCTTGCTGCATCTTCAGACCATGCTCGTCCGTGCCTGTGAGGAACACCACCGGACGGATGGGGTTCAATATACGTTGAAACCGCGCGATGATGTCCGCGGTGACGAGCGAGTGGAGGTGTCCGATGTGCGGGCCTTGTGAGCCACGTCAGCGAGTAGGTCTAACGATGAAAGACTGGCTGCTCACGAGCATTGGGGTAAAATATGGGCGTGGTGACATAGAATGGTTTGTCTGTGCGCCGCGTCGCGCTGTGCCGTCGGACGGGGGCTACAACGCACTTGGCTGCTAGTCTCGAGAACGCGAAAGATGGGCTATGAACTCTTGAGTGGAAGCCTCTGCAGCAGAACATCTAGGTGAGAGAATTTGAGAGAGCAACCCGTCTCAGACTCGGGTAATTACTACATGGCGTGCCGTTTCGGGTCATCCACCCCTGTAGCTTGCAGCATGCAACACTATTACTACCAGTAGGATCAACGAAACGTTCAAGGCGTTTCCATTCGGCGTTTTGCATATACATCAAAAGGGTGCTTGGTACTAGTTTTTACTAGTAAAAATGAGTCCTGCAAGACGACAGTCCGCTTCCGACAAGCTCATCTTATGCGTCGTGAGGTGTCGATATCATGGATGACTTGCTTCGATTAACCTAGTAGTACTAATTACTACTTTCAAGTCAATTGGCTGAACGCGTCGACGTCACAGGTCACGTTCCTGCCTGTCACGCGCATACTGTCACACTCTTGCTCATTGCCAGACACGACGTCCTCGCACTCCTACATCACTCACAACGATGGGTATCAAGGGACTCACCGGAATTATCTCCGAACATGCACCCAAAGCCATCGTGGAACACGACATCAAGACCCTCTTTGGTCGCAAAGTCGCCATCGACGCGTCCATGTCGATCTACCAGTTTCTCATCGCCGTGCGGCAAAGGGACGGCGAAATGCTCACCAACGATGCTGGCGAGACGACGAGTCATCTTATGGGGTTCTTCTATAGAACAATTCGCATCGTGGAGAATGGCATCAAACCCGCCTACGTGTTTGACGGCCGACCCCCGGAGTTGAAGTCGGGCGTGGTGAGTAGATTGAGGGGGTCAAACAGTGGCTGTCATTGACGCGTGTGCATGTGTAGCTCGCAAAACGTTTCGAAAGGAGAGAGGAAGCAAAAGCTGAGGGTGAGGAGGCGAAGGAAACTGGCACTGCCGAAGAGGTAGACAAGTTCACGAGGCGAACGGTTCGAGTTACCCGAGAGCATAACGAAGAATGTCAAAGACTCCTCAGGCTTATGGGTATCCCTGTCGTCATCGTTCGTCCTTTTTATATAATCTCTCGCGGCGTTGAACATATGACTACGCTAGGCGCCCTCAGAAGCGGAAGCCCAATGTGCTGAACTTGCAAGGGGCGGAAAGGTATGACTACTATGAGTATCACCAGACACAATCATTGAGTCGTTCTTGGCAGGTGTACGCAGCTGGCTCGGAAGATATGGATACTCTCACTTTTGCTGCCCCAATCTTGTACCGCCATCTCACGTTCTCCGAAGCCAAGAAAGCCCCCATAACAGAGATAAGTCTTGAAAAGGTCCTCCAAGGACTCGAAATGAATATGTCACAGGTAAGTGATGCTCCAACATATCCATATCCCAATTGCGCTAACCGTGCAAGGGTCCAGTTTATAGACCTATGTATATTACTTGGTTGTGACTACCTCGAGCCCATCAAGGGCATCGGTCCCAAGAACGCATTGAAACTGATAAGAGAGTTCGATGGGCTGGAAGGAGTGGTCGAGCACCTACGAGAGAAGCAAGTTATTCGCAATGCCTGGTTTACCGACATTTGACCTTTCTTATCCCTTCAGACAAGCCGAGAAAGAGGACAAGGCCGCTGATGCGGAGGAGGGCGGCAAGAAGAGGAAAGGGGGCGTACACATTCCCGAAGAATGGCCCTGGCAGGAAGCCAAGAAGTTATTCGAAAAGCCAGACGTGTTACCAGCTTCGGAAATGGAGGTAATTCCCCACTTCCCTTAGTTGTGTGTGCCACGCACTCACGATGTAACTTGGCAGCTCGAATGGAAGGACCCTGATGTGGAAGGCTTGGTGCAGTTTTTGGTCGTAGAAAAAGGATTCAAGTTCGTGACCACTTCGCACTGTGTCGTGCACCATGTGATATACTTTTTGATGCAGTGAAGACCGCGTACGAAAAGGCGCAGAGAAGCTTCAAAAGTTTCTCAGCGCAAAACAGCAGAAGCGTCTCGACGGTTTCTTCACTGTCCAGCCCAAAGAACCCAAAGAAAGTAAAGGAAAGGTGTTGAAGGGGCAGGGGAAAGATGCCAAGGGGAAGGACGCAAAGGGGAAAGAAGTCAAAGGCGGAGCGAAGCGGAAGGCGGATGACAAGAGCGAAGAATCGACCAGCAAAAAGAGCAAAACGAAAAAGTAGTAGCGGGATTGGCTTGAGTCACGATGTTCAGGTGACATTGCACTCCTTCTACGGTCTGACATTCATTTATTAGTTGTGTCCTCGTTTGCATCTGTACTTTTAGTCAACTTCCACTATTCAAGCTCACTACTGGCTGTTAGATTCTATAATTCTACTCAGTATATCGTATCTTGGGCAGGACCGTGAGACCCTGGCAGGACTTCCCACCATGAAGAGCGCGAAGCCTCAGTTGCTGACCCGTAATTTGGGTGTGGTCGCTCATTGTAAGTGACGATGACTATCGAGACCCATGTCGTTCCTAGCGTTCAAAAGGTCGCCATTCGCTCAGGACGTCCAACTAAGGATGAGCTGCGCGTTCATTACCCCGCACGTTTTACATGGCTTCAATTGAAGACCTTTGTCAACTCGGGGTACGTTCTGTTCTCGATCGTTGTACATGCATCGCCGTGACGGCTTCGAAGAGACCTCGGCCTGCTGAAGCGCGACAAGGAGCTGCAGCGCAGATATGACGAATGGGCCGTTGGACTCAAAATGGAGTATGGATCAGTCAGTGCGTGATCGTCTCTGCCACAGGAAACGCACTCTGAACTGACATACAGTATGCAATGTAGCCAATTACCTTTTAATCCATCGCCTACAGTGGGGCAAACCCGACACCCTTTCACTGCTCACGTCGACACTAGACGATCCGTCCGTTGCTGCTACAAATAACGGAGACCCAGAACTCTATCCAACTCCCGAATATTTCGAGGCAGATATACCATTCAACTCGGACTTGATCTGTATCATACAAAATGACTGGCCTTATTCAGGTGCGACGGACATTGTGGATTTATGGGAGTCCCGGTCGTTGACGGTGCACCTCTGTAGTTCCTCCTGAAATCGAACATTCCTTGATCTGGAGCCGAGTACCCGTCTTCCATTCCGCCCTCATTCCGCCTGCTATCGACGCCCGCGTTCAGCAAGATGGTCTTTGTGGTTTTACAGGCTCGACTGACACCACCGAGAGCCTCCCCTCTCTCGAGTCCTGCCTCCCGGCACTCGCCGACTGGGGTCTTACTATGGACAAGCTCGTTCGCTCTCCGAGTGGAAGTGAAGTGGAAGAGGCTATGGTCAAGAGCGCAGGGAAAGAGGTGCATGAATTCGTGAAACGGAGATGGAAAGAAAACCAGTGGGAAACCGCGTGGTTCGTCAACCCTCCGGTACGTTTAGTGATTCTCATCCGTGCGTGCCCACTCCGAGCCTGTGATGCAGAGATTACAAAGTATTCCGGGTTTAGCACATATCCATGTGTTTGCGCGGAGGAAGTCGGCTGAAGAAGAGGCTGCCTGGTGTTCTTGATTATCGGCATGCTCGAATCACAATAGATTTGGAACTAGATGAGGATCTTGGTCTTGATCTTTGACATGTACATCCAACGCTTTCGATCTACCATCGTCTTGTCCCTTCAACTTATGAGCAACCTCCAAGATATCGACGTTGTACTTCCCGGCTGGCTCGATACCGCGCCCTGTCGCTCACAGCATACATTTCATTAACACCGCCACTGCAAGTTGCTCGTGCAATGACACCATTGAACTTGTAAGACACGACTCCGGGCTACCGTCGCCCCTCGCCTCTACTGCCATCTCTTCTCACTACACGAGATCATTAACAATTCTAATATGTTTAATGCAAGATGACAGAAATGCGTTACTACCATGAACATATCCAACTGTAGTAGACACTTTGATGTATTAGTGTCTCGACGCCATCGACGTAATAGACCGGGGTACGAATGTGGCGAGCTCGCACTCCGAACTCCAAACGAGTTGGCGGCTGACCATCTCGTCCTCTCTGTTTCGTTCACTCTGAATCTCCCGTCTACTACATGGCAACCAACCAAGCCTCGTCGCAGTCCACTCCAAAGACACATCAACCAGTCACTTTCTGCGATGTGGTCACTGCTACACTCGCCGCTGGCCACAGCGGACTCCATGCGAACGGAACGCCTTGGCCCCCGTCCGAAGGCGCTGCCCGAACCCCAGTTCATGATCAGCGACCTGTTTTGCATATAACAACCCCCTCATCTTCCACTGCTGCCAGAGTCGCGCGGCCCACTTCCTCAGTGCCTAATACACCTTCCGCTCGAACGGGTCCTCCCCGATCTCTCTCATATCATTTCGTCCATCTTGATTCTCGGCACGGGAATGAAGAATTTTTCGAAAACGACCTCGCTGAAGATCCCCAGCCCGCTTCCCAGCCTCGTTTTCAACGACGACAGTCTACTTTCCGTGGGGCCATGGAGTTGCTCAGTTCAAACATCGACAAAGACTTCATACTTATAGACAGGAAAGGAAAGGCGCGTGACACTAGGGGCCAAGATGAGAGTCGGACTTCCACAAGGTGGTTCGAGTCACCCATGGACGGAAAGTCTGCTATTATCTTTGAGGAGCGTCAAGGCTCAGAACAGCCGATTGAACATGATAGGCATCCTTCCAGACACCATACAACTGGTTTCGTCAACCAAGATGATTCGCAGCTCAAGGATGCGGCACAAACAGATATTCAACGATCACAGTCTCATCCCCCATCGAGGCCAATAAAACGTTCTGGAGGTTCCGACAGATGGGGCAAGTTGCGTGCCTTGATTCCATCCGTCATACGACAGTCGCCCTCAACTGCTACAGCGCACGCCGTTACACCGCCGGAAGTGAACATTATCGATGAACTTATTACCGGCGGTCTTTCCAATTTAATGTTGGGCCTTTGGTTCGAGCGGGACGACAAGGACCATCGGCGTGTCCCGGTTTTACTCCACCGACTCCGTATCCGTATCAGCGATAGCCTACATCCATTGCATGCACACAAAGCCGTGTTTCGTATCGAGTGTGAATATGCGAATGGTGCTGCTCGATGGGTCATTTATCGGCAACTTCGAGACTTCATCTCGTTGCACACTCATTACACTATATCTAATGCATTCAGCAGCCACAAGGACAAATTGCCAGAGTTTCCGCGAACTAGTATGCCCCTTCACCTACATTCCGTTGTCGTCCTAACTACAATGACCGAAGCTCTACCGTACTTTAATTTCCTCAAAATGGGGAGCGGGGGAACCCAAATTCGTCAAGCAGATTTTGCATTATCGCAACGTGAAGCCCTTGAAAACTATCTTATCAAGCTCATTCGTGCCGTGGTACGTTACTACAGCTGCGGAATGTCGGGTGATTTAATGGCGTCGGCTACTTGTCAGATGTTCTATCCGTCATCGAACAGGCTATCGGGTTTTCTTGAAGTCAGCGCCTTGTTCATATCCCTTGCCCAGGCAGGCGGACTCCAATACAAAGCAGGTTTCCTACGTCTTGAACCATCTGGAAATAACCCAGGGCTTGGACGAAAAGCTACAAGTAGGAGAGCTCGAAAGCAATCTCGTTGGTGTGCTGTGCGGGAGAGCTGTCTAGTCGTTCTTGAAGAGCCTGGAGAGGTTTGTTGCATTTCTTTTTGATCGCACGCCTCTACTCAATATAGCAGTTGATTGTTTTGGACGTCTTCCTCTTGGATGCAGATTTCAAGATCGTACGTCCCATTCGTTACTATCGCAAAGGCCTCCACCTCCTTCGCCCGGAGCCTGCGGACAGGGAGTTTTACACTGCCGATCGCATGCACGAAGTTGCATTACCTCAGGAGACAGAGATCGATTGTGCGTCAGCGATGGATTCTATCACTAGCAGAATAACTAGAGCTTTTAATGTTCGCCAACGATCGACACCGAATGTGGGCAATGTCGAGAACCAGGAGAATCAGTCGCCCCCTCGGCCTAGGAATGCGCGACATGACTCAGCGTCTTCAGGGAGTTCAGTCGCATCCAACCTCTCACCCCCTCCGATGCTGGATCCTTCTACGCACGTTCAGCCCCTACAAATCTCTGAACCTCGAAAAAGCGGGCAAGAGCAGAATCAGCAGCAGGATCAAACATTATCAGAGACTGAACAACGAAAGCGAAAGAAGCGCTCGCAAGACGTTTCAAAGCACACGTTCTATGTTGAGAATTCACAAATGCGGCTCAAACTGTTTGCAAGGAACGAGGTAAGTACGTGGTCAGGCGCATGGGTCATGACTGACACTACGCTTCCCTAGCGTCAAATGTTACAATGGATCACGGCGTTGGAGAAGGCTGCGGATATTTGTCAGTTTACTACCAAGAATCGATTCGGCAGTTTTGCACCGATTCGAATGGACGTAGCTGCACAGTGGCTTGTGGATGGGGTCAGTTTGCTGTTACGAGTTTCCATATCCACTGACCGAACCTTCTCTGCAGCGCGACTATATGTGGAATTTATCGAGAGCGCTCATGATGGCGAAAGAGAGCATATATATCCATGATTGGTGGCTCTCCCCAGGTATGGCTGATCATTCGAAGAATCGTGTCCTTCAGCTTAGCTGCTGCAGAATTACAGCTACGACGACCGAACAAAGACAAGTATCGATTGGATAGGATTCTGGAACGAAAGGCGAGCGAAGGCGTCAAGATTTATGTGATACTATAGCGAGTGTCTACCCTTGCTATATACTTTATGTGCTCATGCTGTCGACAGTCAGGAAGTATCAAGTCGTACAACACCGACGGATAGCAAGTGAGCAAGGCTCAATATTACTTTCGTCTCTGACTCATCCGTGCTTATATCAGCTATGCAAAACAAAAACTGTCGTCGCTTCATGAAAACATCATGATCCAGCGGTCCCCTTCGCATTTCCAGACAGGAACATTTTACTGGGCTCACGTAAGCTAACAAGCTATCCTCTTACTCTAACATCGTTGATTTTTCTTTGTTTCAGCATGAGAAACTTTGCGTCATTGACCAAACTATTGCCTTCATGGGCGGGATAGATCTTTGCTTCGGAAGGTCTGTTATCTCATTCATGCCACCGAACATATTTAATTTCCTCTAGATGGGACACCCCACAACATGTTCTCGTTGACGATCCAGAATTATCACCGGACAAAACAGAATTATGGCCGGGTTTGTTTCCAACGAGCTCACTCCGGCAGGTCTGTGCTTACTGAATACGCCAGGAAAGGATTACAGTAATCCGAGGGTCTTGGATTTCCACACTCTTCACAAACCTGAGGAGGACATGTACGACCGCTGCAAAGTTCCGAGGATGCCATGGTATGCGTTTACAGAAATAGGTATTGAAAAGGCTAACACCGTACAGGCACGATGTCGGGGTGCAAGTTGTTGGCCAACCGGCTCGCGATCTGGCTTGGCATTTCATCGAGAGGTGTGCCAGAGGCAAATTAACACGTTTTTGTCTGTTGATATATAATACTAGATGGAATTGGTTACTGCGAATCAAGGTGTGGCATATTTCTGTATTTGAGATACCCTTATCATATTTCTTTGCGTAGAACCATACGAGGTTTATGCCATTTTTACTGCCTCCACCAGATTTTAGACCTGGAGAGTTGGAGGCCATGGGTCTCACAGGAACTTGCGAAATGCAAATTTGTCGCTCGGCTGGACCGTGGTCGCTCGGAACACCAAATCGGATCGAACACTCCATCCAAGACGCATACATAGCAGGTAAGCCTGCCTAATGCATCCTTGTGATGCGTCGGCCCTGATCTGAAGCAGCGATTGGCGACTCGGAGTACTTTGTGTACATTGAAAACCAGTTCTTTATCTCTTCGTAAGCGTGCACATCGTAGAGTTGGGGGCAGGGCTTATTTCTAACTCGAAGGACTGTCATTGACGACGTGGAGATCGAGAATGCGATTGGGAATGCTCTTGTTAGACGCATTATTCGCGCGAAGCGAGAGCACACCCCATGGAAGTGTTGCATCATCATACCACTCTTCCCTGGGTTCCCATTTGCGTTAGACCATGGCGATGCGAGTGCGGTGTGTTTGCTTAGTTCCTGGTATACTCCTAAATTGAGGTAATTTGACAGATACGAATTATAATCGACTGCCAAAACCGTACACTGTTCCGAGGGGAAAACTCGATTTATGAGCGATTGCGGGCAGAAGGAATCGAAGTAGGTTTGACCTCCTTGATTGGTCTCTCATCCTAACTTCCATTAGCCTGAGGATTATATCCGTGTGTTCTCCTTGCGAAACTGGGGCAAGATGCGTGATGGGATCTTGACTACTGAGATTGTAAGCCACCCGATGCTGACTGTGTTTCCGTGGGTCAACGATGGTTTCAGGTCTACATTCATGACAAAATCTGCATCGTGGATGACAGGCTCGCGATCATTGGAAGTGCGAACATCAACGAGCGATCTCAGCGGGGTGACCGAGATTCTGAACTAGCGGCTGTCATCCGAGATACTGATATGATCGAGGGGTAGGTCGTGGTAGTCCTAGTATCTTGCCGAGCTCTCGGCTGATATGCTAGCGTGCAGAACGATGGCAGGTAGTCCGTTCAAAGTGGGGCGATTTGCACACACACTCCGGGTCCGGTTGATGCGAGAGCATGTTGGAGTTGATGTCGATGCCCTGACTGACGAAGACTACGTATCATGTGAAGAAGTGTCATACCGCGAACAAGCTCAGGAACAGTGGGACCCGAACGCAGAACAAGAGTCACCCGGTCGTCAAGTTACGGAGTTGGCATATGTGCATGAACGACCACTACATGATGCACTGCATACGGCGGCACATGGAATCAGAGAAGGCACATGATTTCTCTATTCGTGACCGCTCTATTGCTGACCTGACTCTCAAGGTGCTCAAGAAGTGTTCCATCCATCTGTGACTGACGGCGAGATGCGCGACCCTGGTCCAAAAAGAGATGAGTCATCGGCTCAGGAGGGTCATGTGCTATCCCCTCTTGATGAAAAGGAGGTCGTCGGATTCACTAGCATGGCGGTCCCCGCAGTTGAGGCCAGAACCCTTGACTGTCGACCGCCGGCTCTGGAAATCGGGGAAGTATCCTGCCCTGACCAGCCGACTTCGTGCGAGGATCAAAAGTCTGACTCGAACACAGACACGCCATTCGATGCACATACTGCCGGCTGGGAAGTGGTAGATGGGGGCACCCAGACGGCTTATGAGCCCTCGTACTTTACATCGGATCACAGTGAGCTGACTGAGGACAAGAGCACGACAAATAAGCGGTCTAGCCGGAGAAAACAGAAACGACTTTATGAAGTCAAGGCCAAGCAGTCGGTTCCGATATCAGTACCGCACGTCCAACCTGATGATTTCGAGGATCCGATTTCGGATGAGTTTTGGGACCGTGTTTGGGTTGCATGTGCCAAACACAACGTGAGCACTTGCTTGTTTGAATTCTCTACGTGTCTCGTCTTACTGGCTCTCGTAGACGGAGATATATCGCAAGGCATTCCATGCGATCCCGGATGATACAGTGAACACCTGGAAGCAATACAAGCAATTTGTTGCTTACCATGAGCGGTTTACAAAGACCGTGAGTTTCTGGTTGTGATCCGTTGTGAGTCTGATCTCTTACCCTGTATCAGACTAAGACTAGTTTCTCTGCAACTCCGCCACCCTCAAGCAGTTATTCCGAAGAGAACGGAACCAATATTCAAGGTGTACAAGGTGAAAGCGTCGAAGAGCTCCATGACCGAGACGGAAAGGACAGTGAATGGTCGTTTCCCGCGAGCATGCCGAAATCACAGCACACGCAAGAGAAGGAACTAGAACGAGGAAAGAGCATCCGAGGATCTCAGCCGTTCGATAATGGGGAGTGGGGAGAAACGGAGAACTTGTTGAAACACATACGCGGCCATCTAGGTAAGGCCGCCAACTCTCGTTTTTATCCCTATCTGAAACATGATCCCTAGTTTTACATCCGACGCACTTCCTGGAGAGCGAAGATGATAGCGAAAACTTTCTGTTCAACGCTGACAGGTGAGTAGGGTTCGTGGACTCACACAAGGCATTGCTGAATATGTGCATGACTCAGGCTTATGCCACTCCCGATTTACAATTGAGCGCAGTCCCGCTCACAGGACAGGACATGAATACACAAACTTTTTATTCCACACGTATTGCAAGGTCATTCACGATATGTATGAAGCTATCGTTATCAATCATAGTTCATTTGCTTTGTCGGTTCTCGTTCACTCTTCACAGAAAATGTCGAATATCAGCTTATCTGGATGGATGTCGGAGCGTCATTGGCCGGAAACAAGCACCCCTGACAGGGGCAACGCGACCGACCTTCGATGTAAGGCGCCGTATATACCTGATAGTCCGTGTGTGCCTTGTGGGGTGCGTAACCCTTTCTTAACGCATCTTCATCGTTGAAGATGAAAATGACGCCTGGAACATCGGCCAGTTGAGACTCATCACATTCGGGTCAAGGAAGCACGAGTTTGCATCACCGACCTTCGTCAAAGTCGTGATCCATGGGGTGCTTGATCTTCGTACCAGCCTTGATACCACTGATGGCGGGTATCTGCGAGGGCAACGCGTGCAGGCTCGCTCTGACTTTTGCAACGTCGGCGGGAGTGATGCCTTGTTTGAACTTGAGCAGAACTGTAATAAAGGATGGGTCGGAAGGCTTCAGTGCTCGGGGAAAAGGCTGGAGTCGGTGGGACGTACTGATGTGATGAATGGGCATGGCGGTAGGAAGACGACGGCCACCGAAGGCCTAGGAACGTTTTTGGTGAGGAAACGCTCATGTCAGATGATCAGGCCTCTAAGTAGGCCCGGTGAGTATTTCAAGGGCTGGAACCTTTGAATCACAGATTTAGCAGTAGCTGCCAAGAATTATCGCGCGATCGTTTGACGATAGTTCAAAGTCCCGTCCTCGCTGTTGGATCAGACGAGGTGATCAGGGGTTGTTTTTTTTTTTTTTTTTCCGCTGTGATCAAGGTATAAACATTATATACTATTGAACTGCGAGAATACATTATTTGACGAGCAGAATCTGATGTACAGGGAACGTGGAGTCCATCATCAAGCGCGATTCGAGGGAGGTCTTCATGCATCCTTGTCAACAGTGGCAAGGCGCTCCGCGAGTCTTGACAGCATCTCTTCGGCACGGGGGTTACGAGGGAAGGACCGCCCATCGCCTTTACTATAAAGTATAATCAGTACAGATGAACCCACATTGTTAGCAGCTAGGTCGCCGATTGTGATATCCAGAGCCTACTCACCTAGCGCCACCGTACACGACGCGGTACATCCAACCGCGTGGCTTGCTCCACCCAAATACCTGTGCCCAGTTCTTCCGCCATCCGAGATCATACAACTTCACTGAACTATGAGCGTCCCGTACAAGATTTCGTTGCTTGTATGAGAGTTCGTGTTCCGTTGGAGGATCTGAGAGGCGAAGTGACACAGGGAGTGGTGGTAAACATCGAAGGAGCAGGAACGGCGAGAGACTTTCTAGAGTCGTTTGGTTCGTGCTGTTCGCGTTTAAGACAACTTGCGAGTCCAGCGGGATGAATGTCACTTACGAGATGAGGTACATGTGGTATATTGTGAAGGAACCAACGACAAGGGCAAAGATCAAACCGGTGGCAGTCAAGAGAAGTTCGTGAATAGGCGTGGCATCGTTCTCGTAAAAAGTCAGCAAGCTTCAGAGCGCAAACCTACGTCCGCGCGTGCTCACCGGCACTGAGCTCGAGTTGTGGAGCGACCACCAAAATGCACGTGCAGAAACGATGCAGATGTAAGTTGAGAGGAAGGTGACGCAGGATATGAAGTGGAAAAATGCAGGATAAGTTCTATGGCCCTAGTGGAAGATCGGCAAGAAAAAATTTGTGTGACGTCGATCTAGACGTACCACACACTTGCTTCCAAGCCATGGACAGTGATGGTCTGATCGGTCAGCACTCGTGATGGCCCAACCAGGATATCCACAGCCTACCCATTTTTAACACGCAGCGTCCACAAAGACTGCAATGGTGTGTGCGCTCTGGCTTCGGTCCCCAGCACTTACGGCACCATTTGAGAGGGGTCAACTCGTCGTCAAAGTCTGGAGCAGCCATGAGAGCCTCCCGCAAACCCATGTCGTCCCTGCCAGTATCCTCGCTTTCTCCCTCTGAAGCTCCTTTAGAAAGAGAAACTGGTCCGGGGTCGCGAGCCACACAAACAATGAGGGAACAAAATGCAAGGAATGTAAGGGAGTATGAAACAAGCAAATGGACGAGAAAACTTGAGGTGGAATGCAGTGCGCGGAGGTGATGATTGACAAGAACGAGTAGCCAAGATGGGTGCGGAGCAATCATTAAAGCAACCAATACTATGAAAGCGAGTCGTGTTGAGGATCGTTTAATGGTTCGAGCTCACCACGCTAGACACTTACAACAAAGTGAGAGGTAGTTATACCATTTTTTAGGTGGTTCGTCTGGATCATCGTCGAAGCTATGAGGGTCTCGTCTTGCGGACATGGAAGAATCGAAAGAGAGTAGTGGCATTGGGTATCGCGCCGAATCCTGCGCCGGGGACACGGTGGGAGATAGTGGTGGTGATGGTGAGAAATGAGCTAGTCCGACCCGACGTCGCTAGTAGTAGTAGTAGTCCAACTTGCTTCCTCTTGACCACTTGGAAAGCCCCACATGTCGAAAACTGGCAAAGACGTTCAAGGGCATAACTTCGTGCGACGGCAACGACTCGTCCAAGTTTCAAAACCACCACTACCGCGAAAGCGACGCGCCGCCCCTTCTCACATTTGCCAATATGCCTACGTCGACTGACCTAGAAGCCGAACCTACAACCGAGTGGTACGTATATTCATCACTACATTTCTCCAGTAAATGGATCCGATTTCATTCCTTTCTTGCAAATCTATCTTGATGCTACCTGACAGGCCCCACACAGCATCTCTTGGCTGGAAAAGCTCACAATCGGAATTACTGCCCCGGAACATGGCTCAATACAATCTTGCGGTCCGGGTTTCTGAATCTTCAGATCGTCTTCTCACTGCGAGCGCCAGTTAATAATGCGGCGTGTTTTGCAGAATTTAGATCGAGAGCCTGACTGAGTGCGTGTTCAGATTTCAAGTGTTTTATTCAGCACGGAATTCATCTTAACTGCAGAGGCTGAGACAAATCTAGGCAGATTTCAAATGTGAACTGTCGATGGAACTAAGCAGCCGTCGAGCTGTGACCCACAGTGTTATCGCCCTCATTCAACACCCTGGTGAGCGGGGAGTTTCGTCTGCGCTCAATTCCGCCATACTTAATCCTCGCCGTCCGACTAAACTTCAAGAATTTAATGTGGTCTTTTTGTTAAGACAATAAATTCCGGCCTAACTTTGGTTTTCATCCATGTTCGAAGTGGGGGCGAAAGTTCCCCTTGATAGGGGGAGGAATCGCCATGACTAGTTGTTTTCTTTTTAAGCAATCGGCAGCATATATGCGGTTCATGGTGACAAGGTGAACAGAGGATCCACCTCAATGGTAAGCCCTCTCAGTGGGCTGTCATCATCCTAGTCTACATGTTCGTCGCCAACTTCGCGTGGTCCTGGGCTGTGGTGAGTTCTCATCATTCTGTTCTCATGCACGAGACTCGACTTCCTCTCAAATAAGGTCAGTAAAAATATGCGCGTGCGAGATAGTGCCAACTCGCCTGCGAGCGAAGGTATGTGCATTCCAGCTGGTAAGATGTCGTTTCTCTTCATCGAGATGAAGTTGTTTACGTGTGGTATCTGAGCTTGCTATTTGGGTCGTTAACTTCACGGTGACATTGACCGCTCCTCTCTTCCTTCGCGCGTCTCCAAGCGGGTCGTATTTCTTGTACGGTGCAGCGACATGTTTCGTCACGCTGGTGTGTTACTTCTTCATGCCCGAAACCAAGGGAAAGAGTCTGGAGGAGATCGAGGATTTTTTCGAGACGAAGAATACTAGTGCTCTACAGCCCGTGTCAACTGTGTGACAGAATGTTGGTTGGCTATTCACATATCTGATTTTGGAGACATGATGATCAACTCTAAAACTGTAGCTACTGCAACGGTGTAACCTACCCGATGCTATGATAGTCATCACCCAAATCACACTGACACTGTAACAATTTTCATATCATATATCCCTGATATTATATAAGGTTTGAGGTGGTCCCGTCGTTATACATTAGGAAAGATCCGGTACAATTGGACGAAGAGGAGGTTGTTTCTCCAAGTAAGCAGCATTCTTCATGAAAGTGGTGTAGTCGCTACCGTCACCCTGTACAAAGACATCAGAAAGGCATGAGCGGTATGTCAAATATCATCAACTAACAATCATCGTGGTCGGGAAGCCAGGGTCGAATGGGATGATACTCTCCAAATACTTGACATGTTCGGGGGTAAGAATAATCTCCAGCGCCTGGAGGTTACCCTCCAATTGTTCCACCTTGCGTCCGCCGATGATCGGAAATACATAAGGCGTCTTTTGCATGACATATGCAATTGCTACGGAGGTGAGATGTTTAGCACCAACTTCTTTGGCGACCTTGTCCAATGCTGCACTCATGGCCTTTTCCGCGACGTTTCGCTTCCACTCCGGGTTAAAGGTGGTGCGACCTTTCTCGCCTGACTGGGCACGTCGCTCCTCTTCCTCATCACTGCGGAGCCTTCCGCCTGCTAGCACACCCCACGGAGCCAAAGCCATGCCTGTGCGAGGCCATAAACAATCATGCGGTGTTAAAGCGTTACATGAAATTGAAAGTTAGAACATACCATGAGCCTTGCACATCGGGATGATATCTCGTTCAAAAGAACGTTGCATGACATTCCATTGACCTTGATAGATCACGAACGGCGTCTTGCCGTGATCACGGGCGTACTGGTTCGCCTGGGACACAACCCATGCCGGGGTATCGGAAATACCCTAAAAGGTTGCACGATTTGAGAAATCAGAAATGTCAAGGATTTTTCGACACGTACCAGATAGAGCACTTTTCCTTGCTGAACGAGCGTGTGGAGGCCATTCATCATTTCCTCGATGGAAGTCTCCCAATCCCACCAGTGGACATAGAAAATGTCGATGTACGTCGTTCTCAGCTTTTTCAAGCTTGCTTCTACGCTGATATGCATTGACTTGATATTGTTGCCCGTATAGAGGACCTTTTGCTTGATCCCAGTCTCCGCGCGCACAAAATTTGTTGTGTACTTTGCGATTGAATGAGTACGGCGTCGACCAAACCAATGGGATTACTGACCTTGGTTGCGATGACAAGCTGATCTCTGATACCACGCTGCTCCGCCCATTCACCAATAAACTCTTCTGAGCTCTGATCCTGGCTATAAAGGAACAGTAACCATGACTGACATCGACGATCTCTGCGAGACACCCACTAGTTATTGGCAGTGTCGATGAAGTTTCCGCCGGCTTCGTAGAACGCATCGAGCAATTTAAATGAAGTCTCCTTGTTCATGCTCCCCGCACCAATCGTGTCCCATTTATCCCCGATGCTCATGGCGCCGAGCTGGATCGGAGAGACGTGAATCGATGCATAAGGCGACAGCGCACGGTATCGTGCGAGACGGGAAGTGGGCTTAGGCTTTGGTGTAATTAACGCCGACATCGTGCAGTTATTTATCAGAAGAGAGGAGCTTTGGTGGATGTACGGACGAGTTGAGTGTACGAAGCTTACCGATATTACTGCAGGTCTTTATACCAGGCTGTGAATGGGTCCTGTCATCACTATTATCACATCCCATAGAGGATGCGTAATGCATTTAATGGAGGAGAGAGATGCTCCAAATGGCTGACTCGCAGATTGATCACAATAAACACGGTTAGTCAAAATGTGTTTGTGGACACCTACCATTGAACCCGAAGATACTTACATAGGTCGGAGCCGTAGTACTACGTACCGCATCGGCTGGAAAACGGGTCAGTCATGAATGCTGATTTGCCAAATTACTACTGTGCTCCGCCGTCTCCGCACAAGACGATGGGAAGAAGAGCGAGTACGGGACAGTCATCGTTAGTTTTGCCCAAAGACATGTCGAACTGACGATATACAGCCGGTGATAACACCATGGTCATCGTGACGGACATACGCTTTCTGATTGTTGAATCAGACAGGCCCATGGTATAATGGTCGTGCGACGTCGTAGTCGTGCCGACTCGGCACTGGTCAGAATTCGACAGTCGGAGAATCAATAAATTACCACTGAGAGGGTTATGCCATGATACACAAGTACTCGAGCCAGCATCAAGTTCATCGTACTAGTTACACCGTATCGAGCAACTTCCGCAGCAGCGCCTTACACCCAGGGACCTGGCCTTGAATTAGCGCGTAGGTGACGAATTTTCGGAGAGTCGGCGCGACCGTTACAATCGTTACTGTCAGAACGTTCAACGTTGAATGGGTGGAGTCAAGCTAATCGCACAAACCCAGTGCGGTATAGGTACGATGAAATATCCACTCCATTGTGATCGCGGGTTATGTTGCTGAGATGCAAGTAACTTGGTCCGTCGTAGGTCGACACTACTAGCAACTAAATCCCAACATGCCGACTACACTTGTTGGTCCGCCGAATGCATGCTGCTGGACTGGCATCAAACACACCGGGACCCCTGAAGGGCGCACTGAACCACTCGGCGGGCTCGAAACTTACATCTCTGAACCACCAGCGAATGCGGCGTCTGAACCACACAAGAAAGTCCTCCTGTTCCTCGCAGACGCCTACGGACCCCTGTTCATTAATAACAAGTTGCTTCAGGACTACTTCGCTTCACAGGGTACGTCGTTTGCAGTTGGTATGTGTCTTTCGACCTGTCGCTGATGCAAGAGGGAAACCCAGGATTAATCGTACTCGGACCGGACTATTTCTTCGGAGTCCCCGTACAGAATCTGCCGCCGGATCGCGACAAGGTTGCATGGTCTCTTGAGGCACGCGCCGCAGCGATCGAGGTATTTCCAAAGTGGTTCGAAGAAGTCAAAGCGACATACGGTAAGTAGGATTCCGCTGCGTTGCGTCCTTCTGATACGCCGCTCAGCGGCTTCTATTCCCTAGGGGCCGAAACGACAAAGTACATCGCGGTCGGTATGTTCACCTCAGACCTGCGGCGCTTGATCTCCGTTGATGTGTCAATGATCGTTGAACATGTCTCCAGGTTACTGTTTCGGCGCACCGTTCGTACTGGATATGGCCGCAGAGGGGTCAATCGCGGCAGGTCATATGTTTTCTGTGAACACAAACAGTGAAAACTGATCCCCCCATGCGCATGCAGGTGCTATTGCCCACCCCGGTTTCCTTGAGGAGAGCCATTTCCAGAAACTAAACAGTACGTTATCCAGACAACACGTTTCAATCCCGTCTGCTGACACTGGAAAAGGGCCCCTCCTACTTTCGTGTGCAGGTGAGATTCAGATCACTAACCATCTTCTTGGCTGATCCCCATCATTAACAGAGGACGACTTCGCCTTTTCTCTCGAGGCACGAAGACGTGCCGAGGATATCTTGGTCAGCAACAAATCAACTTACTTCTTCCAAGTTTTCTCGGGAGTATCCCACGGATTCGCTGTTCGGGGTGACCCAAATGTGCCTCACGCACGTGAGTGTCTCTCTGTCGTGCACTAAGTTTTGGATGAACATTCTTTTCTCTATTCCTAAGGCTGGGCGAAGGAGGAAAGTGCTCGCGGGATAACGGAGTGGTTCTTCCGTTTCGCGGCATGAAGAGTAACGGATGGAGAACAATGCTGACAGTGACTGATATTGTAAGATATCCTGCTCCAGACAACAAAATAGTGAAGTGGTCAAATTCCGACTTTTACTAATGTGGTGTTGCGATGCGCTCGACTCACGATGTCTGCAGTTATGATCATGCTAATTGCCTCAGGTCAGCGTCTAAGTACAGATGTGCTCACTATCAGCCAGTCTCGCTGCTGCGCGTCCTGCTTTTATCCCAAACACGGTGCCCGCCGTCAGTCCGCTACCTCCTGGGTAGTTGTTATAATAAAGACCCCCAATCAACTCTCCAGTACAAAACAGACCCCGGATAACATCTCCACTCTCAGACAGTACGCCACCCGTCTCTGGATTGATTGCTAGACCACCAAATGTGAATGTGATCCCGCAGGCGACCTTGACAGCCAGGAACGGCCCTTCCTCGATTGGAAGGGCCCAGTTCGATTTTGCAAGGATCAATGACTTTCTAGAGGATTGGGTTGACAGGCCGTCTTTGATAGCTGGATCCCATTTGGAGCCTGGGTGTTCCATGCGGTGTTGGTGAATTGCGTCGTTATATTCGCGGACCGTCCACAGGAACCTTTGTTTGTCTTGTAGCCCCTTGTCCACTAATCTTTCAGCCAATTCATCGATAGTGGACGCTGTGATCTTCTCTACAACATCGTCGCCGTACTCTTCGCTTCGAAGCCGTGGAATCATTTTCGCGTCCCACACTTGGAAGGCAGAACCCTCCGGTTGCAGTAAGATTTGCTTCCCAAATTTCGCGTAAGTGTAGTTTCTGAAATCCAGGCCTTCGTCGACAAACCGCTCTCCGGTGACATTCACCATAATGCCCAGCGGATATCCGGATTTTGTGAATTGATTGCTTAGCTCCCTGTCTCCGGCATCGGTGGGCGCATTTGCGTCCCAGCAAGTACTATGGCATCCCCTCCAGTCACCGACGAGTTTGGCACCCATGGCTTGCGCCATCAGGATTCCATCTCCGGTATTGTAAGGGGTTCCGCGAACCTGAGCGTCGCTGAGCTATCGTTTTACGCAACGCGGTATATGGATACCCACCCGTGCATATTTCCAATCTGGTCCCAGGTGTTTCATGCGGAGGTCTCGGCTGGACTCGTAGCCTCCACATGCAAGAATAACAGCAGATGCCTTGAGAAGGACCTCCTCTCCGCTCTTCCGTACCACAACCCCCGTCACAGCGCTACCCTCGGTGACGAGCTTAACGGCAGGCGTATTGAACCACAGTTTAACACCCCGCTCCTGGAGCGCTCGCAAATCCGCCTTGATGAGCCCCTTTCCACCATCCTCCACGCTCAGCGCTAACCCTCCCCAGAACTTTTGCCTTCCATCCACTTGGTACGCTTGTCTGTGGAACGCCAGGATGAACGGTATCTTGACTGTCTCCGCCAGCCATTGTATTGCGTCCCTCGAATTCTCCACCATGGCCTTCACTAACTCGGGGTTCGGTTTGTTTTCTCCGAGGCGCATGATATCGCCGATAAAATCGTCTGCAGTGTAAGGTGCCACATCGATCTTTTCAGCTTGTTCGGCTGTCACGTTGGTGACGATGGGGAGGAGGTCTGCAAGCCCGGCGTGGACGGTACGATGGGCACCTGCTGTGAAATAGCCGTTCCCACCGACCCACTCTTCGGGTGCTTTTTCTACGATCAAGACGTCTTTGCAGCCCGCCTCGACTGCAGAAAGGGCGGCAGAAGCACCAGCGTGCCCACCACCCACGACGATGCAGTCAAGAGTTTGTGTCATTGGAGGATCGAACACGGCTGACATCTAGTAAAGACGGAACTTGTTTTATATTTAATCCTAGGCTAACCACTGATGAAGTCACGAGTTGCCTCCATGTGAACCAAGCTGATTGTTGATTGCAATGATATGGATATATCATCCAATTCTCCGTTGCTAGATCCGCTACGCCCGATCGGACCTCCCGTTGTTCAGATTCGGGAAGGGTTTACAGCTAGGTACCCTCCATCGATAACCAACTCCTGTCCATTCATATATGCTGCGGCAGGCGACGCGAGGTATACCGCTGTACCAGCCATCTCCGCTCCTCTGTAGACAAAGATCAGGTGGATTTCGGTTCATGGATGGGTGGAGGAAACATGGATTCCACCGACTTACGTTCCAGGCCGTCCGGCAGGCAATGACACGACAGGCATGCCTACCGCGTCTGTCGCCTCTTGACCGGAAATAACGCTGTGCGTCATCTCGCTCTCGTACACACCTGGTGCAATTGCGTTGACGCGGACTGGGATACCTCGGAGGGCAAACTCTGTCGAGAGCATCTTGGTGAGGTGAGAAGCAGCTGCCTTTGAGCTGTTGTAACAGAACTAAAATCGCATCGTTTCAGTTGAGAAGCTTTGCGAAAGGGAAGAAAGACTGTTCCGCACATGTCTCTGCGCAACTTTAATCAGCCCACTGACGCTTGTGATGTTGATCACATTCGAAGTGAATCCGGGAATATCCTGAGATCCCTTGTCGAGCAATTCCAGGAAAGCCACAGTCATGAAGTAAATGGAGAACGTGTTGACGGAATACAATGCAGACCATTCTTCGAAGGACTCGTTGTTGAAGAGATACTGACTAATTTCTTCAGCCTTTTTGGGTGCCGTTGGTGACGGTGTGTTGAGTTCATCGGAGCGAGGGCCGCCTTGACCAGCACTGTCGCGGAGCAGTCAGCGACCAGAGGTCAACAGAAGCAGAATGGATTCTCACTTGTTCACAAGAATGTGTAACTTTCCTTCGTCGCTCCTGAGCTCCTGCACAGCCCGTTGGATATCGTCCTTGTTGGTGGTATCCATCTTCAGCCTAAGATGATGCAACGAACGACGTTGAAACAAGATCTAGTTACGCTGCGAACTTTGAGATCTCACGCGATCATGCTCCCCATGGTATCTTTCTTGCTGTTGTTCCAAGATTCGGCGATGTTCTGAAGAACCTCCAGTCGTCGCCCAGTGATATAGACACGCGCCCCGTTGGCAGCGAGCCCCTGAGCAATCATCAGTCCGATCCCGGTGCCACCGCCCGTCACGAGGGCAACTAGACCATTGAGGTTATACAGCTTTTCCAGCGTGAACTGAGTGGGGGAAGTCATGGTTGATAAGGGATTGGTGCAAGATGGGCGTGATAGGACGTTTGAAGGCCTCCGAGAACAGGGAACTTGGTCCGCGGTCCGACGAGCTGGACCGAGATCCCTTCGAAAGTGAACGTTTGAGCTCACGAGGTACTCAAATCAGATCTACGAGGCAAAGAGACAGATGACAAGTACATTTGGACGTATTACACTTTCGACACACTACCAACAGTCAGATCAGTACATATCCAATATCCAAACAACAGACAGACCGTCCTCTATGTAAGGGAGGCTATACAACGACCAAGGGTAACAGAAAACAATATAGTAAGCGTAACCATTCAAGTAAAGTAATCATCGTTTACATTACATTCAACTCACCCTGCGGTATTCACCATGTCACCAACTTAAATAAACCTTAATGAGGGTAGCTGTGCCGCAAGCCCAAACAGCAACGACGGCTCGACCCAGCGACCCTCCGCCATCAAATTACTTAAGGAAGTGATGTGGTATATGGTGTCGATAAACACGGGCAACGCAGCAAATGGTGAACCAAGCGCGGGTGAACTGAGATCTTGCAAGTATAAATTCTTAGCTTCTGGGATGCATAGTCGAGAAAGTATGGTGATGAGTTCGGGTGGGATATCTGAGTCTTCATTGTCCACGCGGAGTGACAACGATCTGAGAAAAGGTAAAGCGACATCAGAATCACCAAGCAACGATCTTTGCAAGCGTAATTCCTGGAAAGTTTCGGCCTTGTGACAAATGCACAATCTGAGTTCCCGGAGTCGGAAGGAGACCTGTAACATTGACAGAATCTCATCGACGGCCTCTTCTCCGCGACTGAACCCATGGTGTGTGTAGTCCAGAAACGAAAGGTTTCCAAACAACTCTGGGAGCCATGTCAACCGCACGCCTTCCAACGTGGCTCGGGCAAGCCTCGGAGCAAAACCACCAAAGAGGTTGAACTCTTTGGTATCGTCGTTTTGGGGGTACCGAAGCGTGAGGGACTCAAGTTTCGGAGCTTCGACAGCACCGTTGAAAGGTCGGTCACCCTGGTTGGGAGATCGATGATCCCACAGATAAGAAGTTGACCGACAAAAGGGTCCAAGCGCCGCATTCCACACGTATGGGGCGTACGAGTTGAACCGGATGTCAAGCGATCGCAACGCAGAAAAGTGTGGGGCGAGGAGGTGCATCTGGAGTGCCACGATATCTATATCATATAAGGCCCTTGACCGAGGATATGACGCGAGTACAACATCGAGGGTGCACATTCGTGCACGACGAATGCGCTCTTTCCACATTTGCACATTGGAGTCAGGAGTAAGTGATACGCGTCGCCAAAGCGAGTGTGCGTGCGACGCGATAGCTCTCCAAGAATGGCACACGTGAGAAACGAGGATGGGGAACATCACGTCATCAACAGAGCCTAGGGCGAAAACATGCACGAGCAGCTCAGGAGGGAGATGATGGATCGGGTGTATGGGTAGATGGGAATTCGAGCTGGGATAAAGGGAAAGTATCATGGACGGGCGTGATGTTAGCGTGGGAACAGCAGAGGCCTCGACGTTCGAGGCGAAGGCGACGTGACCATTGGTGCGATCTGCGAAGAACACCCTGCATTCCTTCCCGTCTGCCCGGGGTCTTGTGGGGGTCAGAAATACTCGGATGTGGATATGTGAGGGTCTACACGCACGATTCAAGTTGTACTTTGTCTTGAATAGCTCTCGTGAAAGAACGTGTGAGGACCAACTCACGGCGACGAGAGCGCCTGAGGGTCAAAGGCATAGATACCCGTGGGGGCAGGTTTGCCAGGAGATCAGAAATTAAGAGTAAGACATGCGCGCCCTGGTCCTTTTATGGATCCGAATGAATAACTTCTAAGCCACAGGGGCAATCGAATGGGACACCATGGCACGAAGATCGGATCCGAGGAATAATGCAACGAGAGACAATCTGGTGGTGGTCAGGTGAGAGAGCAGACGCATGAGAGTGTCACCACGGTATTATATTGTCCTTGCTGTGCGATACCGAACTGTTGTGATGGAGAACTCAGCCATTCCTCGACAGCTGCCAGCGAGACTAATTCCGAGTCCGTTAAGGAAACCTGTTGCTTTTTGTTGTTCTTTTGAGACAACGAGACAAAGCGAGGACGCCGTTACCACAACCCGGACAACAAGGCAAGGCATCATTGCGAGCGCCGAGAACGTAACGAGATTATATATATATATACGTGGTACAATTCTTTGTGGATCTCGTATACCAAAAATGCAGCATGCAAGGATTGGTGGTGGACGCACCTTTCCCTGGGTTGGCCCAGAATCGCAGGTTCGAATCCTGCCAAAAACCACTCTTTAGGGGGTTTCAGTGGGTAGTGGCATTTGCCGAGTCCCACAGCCGTGCTTATTACGTAACCCATGGGATAGCCTGTTTGGTACTGAATTGAGCCTGAGTGCCTCTTTGGTGGCTGCGACCCCGCGCCTTGTGCCGTATTGCCGTTGTGCCTCTCTCTGAAAAAAAAGAAAAGAAAAAGAAAAGAAAAGGTAGCCTACACTGCGGATTCAGACCGTCGACATAGTCATAACTTGCCTTTTTCGGTCGTGACGCGGAACCATTTGCACCAACAAACAATTCCGAACGGACCAGTGACAACCCGCGACATGGATGACTCTGCTAGTGCAAGCGACGGTCTCGACGCGCTTGCCAATTTACTCACTGAGCTATCTGTCAACTCTTTCGATATCGACCTCCATGTCCAGCACATCAATCTAGCCCGTTCTCTTGACATGGACGAACAGGTCTTTGTAGCTCGAGAAATGGCCACAAGCTACCTTGCAGTCGGAGACGACGTGTGGCTACCCCTTGTTGATGTAAAAGTGTCCTCTACGAACCTGGAAAATCCGGCCAGTGTCTTGGAGGTGCTAGAGCTGTACGCGCGTGCAGAGGCTGACTATCTATGTGCGTGAGGGGTTCCTACTGTGAAAGTATATGTTGAACGGCTGTTACAGCTATTCCCATCTTGCAGAAACACATCGAATTCTTAATCGACCGCCACGCGTATTTTGCAGCGCTCGAGGTGCCACCAGAAGAGTTAGGGGATTGCTTCTCTACCGCATGGACCCGTGAGGCCATTTCGGAGGTCGTGTCTAAAGGCACTGGACATCTTACCAAGGTAATGACTTCTCTGATATCATGTAGGGTAAGTTGACGTTAGGTTGAAAGAGTCGGTACCTTTGGGAGCTACAAAGAGACTGGGAACTTGAGATGATCGAGGCCGCTTTTCCGACCGACAGGTACGTGTGCATCTCTTGATATTATGTTTGCTTATTGCGAATGACAGGCCCGAGCTCATCCAACATGTCGAGGAACTCCATCTTGCGCGCCTTCAGCAACCACATGCAGGTTGGTTATGGTTCCACCCATTCGCTTTCATCCGCCATGGCTAATCCTCTGTACTCAAAGGTCACGAGGATACTTATCAGTCATACTCCTCATTCACAACAACGTACAAACCGGCGACGGAGTACGAATCACTACTCGTCGCAGCCTCAAAACTACGTTCCCGTGCTGTCAAAGTATACGAGCGACGCGAACGTTCAGAGCTCTCCCTCGTAAGGAGATATTCCGTCAATTTGCCACTTTGTCTTGACCTATGTTTTGGTTCAAGACTTCTCTTGAAGCATATATGCACTATCTCGCCACAGAGCGAAAGGGTAAAACCCCAGATGGCTTTATTGTCAGGGGATTGTACGAACGGTCGATCGCTGAGGTTGCGAAGCGTCGTTTCGCGGGAGAAGGGAGCGCAGAGCAAACGCTGCGCACACTTTGGCTGGGGTATATCGATTTTATGGTGCGTCAAAGGAAGGGTTCCCTATTTTAAGTTCTCCTTCGACTGATGTCTCATCAGCGAGGGCAAGGGATAGACGAAGGCGACCTGGCGCACATAATTCAACGTGCAACAAGAAGTGTGCCCGGTTCAGGTGAGGTATGGGCACGGTATATCCGTCATCTGGTCTGTCGTGACATGGTCTACTGCCCCGTTTACGACTCACAGCGGTATTACAGGAACGAATAGCAGAACCTGCGTCAGAGGATGCACCGATGGATGGTAGTGAATCGATATCTGGTATTTGTTTATGCACAGAGCTTCTTGGCAGATTTTGCTAAGTATCCGAGTAGATGCCTACCAACGCGCACTTTCTACGAACCTTTTCACCAAAATCAATCCGAAGGGACCTGACCTGGATCCCGAGCAAATCATACCACTGGTTCTTGCCCGTGCCGGTGCGGAGAAACGGGCAATTGAAGCTGGAAAAGGAGATGAGGATGCCTTTAGCACGTTAATCAAGGTTGTAGAAGACGGCCTCGTGATGGTGAGACAAGGTAAGTGAAAAGTGAATAGACCTAGAATCGACTATCTTGACGCGATTCGCTGTTAGCTTCAAAGGTCGGAGACCAACGGTTCAGGCTAGAGAAATTCCTCTCCGAGCTAGTTTGTTCACTTTTCACCTCTTTTTTCGGATGGTAGCTAATGTCCTGGATATAGTATTTAAGCCTTGCAGATGTTGCAGACGCGGCTATCGCTCTGTGGGCATCTGCTGCTGCGCACTACAAGTTCAGTTGGGCAGTATGGGTGGCTTACACTGATGTCCTCATGTGGGTGCCCACTCACAACTATGTTGTTGGCTCATTCATGTATGATTTCACAGCCGAACAGATCGACATGATGCTGCGCGATCCGCTTTCCAAGATGTTAGTACTAAAAATCTCGATTATCCCGAAGCGCTCTGGGATGCCTGGCTAAGTTTTGAGCATGCGCATGGTTCTCTGGCTTCGCTTGAGGATGCCCTTGTGCGCGTCGAGCGTGCAAGAACCCAGGTTGAAGCAAGACGGATGAGGGTGAGTGGATCCTCACGCCGATTTATCTCGCACGTCTGGTTCAGCGTTAACTGGCGTCCTTTTTGCAGGTGGCACAGAAAGCATATGAGGCAGCTCAGTATCCCATGGAGCAGCAGGCTGCGTCTGCGGTGCTCACATCTCTTCCTACGAACGTAACCCAAGAACAAACCCCTGCTGCATCTGGTGACGGGATGGATGTCGATGTTCCAATTACCTCCGCTAAACCTCAAGGGAAACGCAAAGCAAGCGAGGAGCCCGAAGTCGATGGCAGTGCTAGTAAGAAAGTACGAATGGGTATGATCCTGTTTTATCCTTCCGTTTTTATCCATTGATTATCTCGGTTAGAACATTTAAACGCGCCGCTAAAAAGGTATGTCTGTTGGGCAGAAGGTAGGAATTCTGATGCCGATTTTTACACTCGACCATCGAAGGGATCGCGAGAATTGCACTGTTTTCGTTGCCGATTTACCAGCTGGCACCAGCGAGGAACAGCTCAAAGCGCTTTTCAAAGATGTGCGTACTAAATTGAGGACGGGGTACGCCATGCCAAGCTAACTGCGCAGTGCGGAGAAATACGTGAAGTCAAAATCACTAACATGCCAGAAACGCTTGTTGCAACTGTTGAATTTGCTGCACGAGTATGTGATTCCGGCGCTTACGAAGCTAGGTTTCTTATTTTTGCATAGGAAAATATCCCTGCTGCGCTTACGAAAGACAAGAAACGCATAGAGGGAATGGAAGTCAACGTGCACCTCGCATGGCGTTCGACTTTATATGTGACGAACTTTCCGGAGAAAACTGATGACGCTGCCATTCGCGATCTGTTTGGACAGGTTGGTCTTCCTGGTTTATCATTGCCTCACTAATCTTGTTGTTAGTATGGTCTCATACTGGATGTCCGGTGGCCGAGCAAAAAATTCAAGGCGACACGCCGGTTCTGTTATGTGCAATTCACATCACCAGTAGATATCTCCCAGGCACGAGTTGATTTATCAGACTGCTGACACGATAGCCAGGCTTCAGCGGAGAAGGCACTCGAGTTACACGGTCGTGAACTTGAGCCTGAACGGACACTCAGTGTCTATATCTCGAACCCAGAGCGGAAGAGAGAGCGCACCGACGCTGATGCGAATGAGCGAGAGGTGTACGTTGCAGGTCTTAGTAAATTCACCAACAAAAAAGACCTTCAGGGGGTATTTTCGAGGGTGAGTCCCCCAATCCCATTTAGCCTTTGGAACTGCTCCGAGTGAAGTATTTAGTATGGAGCTATCAAAGATATTCGTCTGGCAGAAGACAAGAATGGGCAAATAAAAGGTTTTGGATTTGTTGAATTCGAAAATGAGGTGCATGCTTGATGTTTGGTGTGGTTGCATGTGGATCTAATCGCATTTAGGCCGATGCCCGTGCTGCTCTCTCCGCAAATAACTATGAGCTGAAGAAGCGACGGATAGCGGTGACCCTTGCAGATACACGGGTAGGGTCAAAAAACCGGCAGGTCTTGTGTTTGAAGAATGTGAAGAGGAATTGATTGTTGGTGTCTCACAGGGAAGGATGGGCAGAAAGTGGACTTGGTCGACGTGCGGAAACCCTGAATCGGTCTGTCCGTATTCGCAACCTGCCCTCGGATACGCAGGAAGGGCTCCTGCAGCAAGCACTCGAAAAATACGCAACAGTGAATCGCACCGAGTTTTTTGCCGACAGTGGTGAAGCAATCGTCGAGCTGGCAAACACTGCAGTGAGATTTCTACTAGGGTCGTGTTTCTGTATTGGTGCATCGACTGACGAACGCGATTAGGAAGCAGGCAAGCTGCTGTTGCGGCCAGAGCCGATCGTATTCAATGGCATCAATCTGGAGATACACGAGGAAGCGTTGTCGAGTTCGACTCGAGCCCAACCGGCGACGGCTCCGACGAGTGCCGGGGGATTGTTCGTGCCTCGTACAGCGGCCTCGAGACCGAGAGCGGGTCTGGGACGTGCGCGCAAGCCGGGTATCGGTGCCTCGAAACCTCGGGGTGGCGCCGCAAATAACACGCAAGGGGCAGCGAAACTTGGAGGGAAAGGACAGGATGATTTTAGAAAGATGCTGGGTTGACAGGTCTGGTTGTAGTCCTCAATTGTAATGTATCGACTCTAGGATGCATCAAAAACTTTGCCATAGCTGGTTAGGACGGCGGGGGGTGGACTGCCTATTAAGGAAAATTAGCACCCACCCCTTGCTGGGACACTACCACATTTGGATGCTGCGCACGTGCCCTACTGTCTTGGTCCGTGCGCGAGTGACCAGAGATATATAAACCCGCGGTCGAGATTAGGAATCGTTACCACTCTGGCCTTTTGGCTTAGATCAAGTGTAGTATCTGTTCTTAATAGTTTAACCACTATTATGAGGGCACCGCCCTCATTCTTTGGTTATCAAATTTTTGCCGCCCTTGTCCCCCTGTGAGCTCTGCTTGCAACTCCGGGGTCGTGATGACCTTGCTACTGCACTACCAGCCTGTGTCGTCGGGGGATCTCTGTTGTTGTCTTTTTCTTTGCTGCCTCTCCATTTAGTGTCACTCGACACTAACCCGGGATTCAGCAAAAAGAATGCAATGGCTTTGGTCTTGTTCTGCTGCTTTTACTATATCCCTGTGGAAGCTTTGTTATTCATGATCAGATCCGACAGTCGTACGGCGGTAATAGAAGTCAAGTATAAAAGGTCGACCAAGGTTGAAATGTTGCCATGGAACACTCCCGTCTGCCTTGTCTTCCTCTTCTGATCTTTGACGAAACTACTGGCAAAATGGCATCGCTGATGGTCCCAGTGCCAAAGCCGGCTTCACGGCTTGCCCGATACCGCGCCTTGTCCCCTCATGCTTCAATTCATGTTTCCCCTCTTCAGCTGGGTGGTATGAGCATCGGGGATAGATGGGAGCAGTTCAGTATGGGGTGCATGAACAAGGAATCTTCCTTCAAATTGCTAGATGCGTTTTACGAAGCTGGCGGAAACTTCATCGACACTGCCAACAACTAGTGAGTGTTGACCGGAATCGCCACTTTGTCGCTCGTTTTGACCGATTTACTGCAGCCAAGACCAGAGCTCAGAAGAGTTCATCGGTGAATGGGCCGAGCAGCGCGGCATCAGAGATCAACTCATCATCGCAACCAAGGTCAGCGAATCTCATCGATCCAGACGACGCGGGTTACTCACTCGATGACAACAGTACACCACGAACTATGTACGCGGGAACGATAATTACCAACAAAAGGTGTTGTACACGGGGAACAATGTCAAATCGATGCATATCAGTTTGGAGGCAAGCTTGAAAAAGCTCAGGACTTCGTACATCGATATTTTCTACGTCCACTGGTGGGACTGGGACACTAGCATCGAAGAAGTGATGAATGGCCTCCACACGCTCGTTCAACAAGGAAAAGTGCTCTACCTGGTACGTCCTCGAGTCGTCTCCGAGCTCTCACTTTGTTGCAACTTTATAGGGCGTTTCGGATACCCCCGCCTGGGTCGTGTCCCAAGCAAACCAATACGCTCGTGATCATGGAAAGACTCCGTTCGTAATATATCAAGGTCGCTGGAACGTCATGGATCGCGCTATCGAGCGAGACATTGTCCCCATGTGCAAAGCTCATGGTATGTTCGCAGCCCAAGGGTGGTACGGTATGATCGCTTACCGCTACACAGGCATGGCCCTTGCTCCTTGGGGTGTCCTCGCAGGCGGAAAACTCCGCAGCGACGAGGAAGAAGAACGACGTGCCCAATCAGGTGAGATAGGCCGTGCGGTCTCAGGTGCAGAATGGAGGCGAAACGAACAAGAGAGGGCCATGAGCGCAGCATTGGACAAGGTTGCCAAAGAAATCGGTGCAAAGCACATCACTGCAGTAGCGATCGCGTACGTCATGCAAAAGACGCCATACGTGTTCCCGATCATCGGCGGCCGCAAGGTGGAGCAGTTGCAGGCCAATGTGGAGGCGCTCGAGATTGTTCTCTCCCCCGAGCACATCATGTATCTCGAGAGCATTGTTCCCTTTGAGCCCGGCTTCCCATTCCAACTGATCGTTAGTCTCATCCGTGAATCCGTTCTGGGCATCCTTGTTGAAACCTTTTCCTACAGGGCGATGGTAGTGAATACAACTTCTTGACGCGGAACGCAGCTTACATAGAGAAGCAACCTGGTCTTCGGGCGATTGTGCCCGACAATTCCTGAACTCGAGATGAGTTTATTGGGAGCTGTCGTTTGTCATTTGTACCAGGAATCCCACCGAGTGTCATTGAGCATGGATGGTATTTTGAATGCTCCAGACTTGTTTTGTCGGCGTTGGAATTCACCATTTTCGTGAAATAACAACCTGTACACGGATGCTGGCTACGAGGATCTGACTGTACGTGCCCAACATGCTCGGCCCAGCGTGTCGCAGCCTAGAATCCGTTGCCAAACCTCGGGTATACCCTCTTCTTCACACCCTACTTGCATCCCATTGTCTCTCAGGACATAGTACTCTCGTCCTGGGGTCTGCACAACCGCTACCGCAGCATGCAGCGCTTCACCCTTTGGGGTTGTAAAATGGACGCTTTCTACGTGGTGGTGACTACACGGGTCAGCGTTGCAAGTGCACGATAACATAGAACGTCGCATACGCTGCAAGGTACAAGTTCACTGTATTCACGGACCGTCCCGCGGTTCTTGAGCCAAGGGCGTTATTATCGGGCAAACCGGCAAACTCTTGAGCCATTGCGCTTGTGGACATCCATGGCCCACTTATGCTGACGAACAACCGTTGGTAAGAAGTCATCCACCGGTGAACTTTGGAATCTACCCATTTGCCACGACGCTGGCCAAAATGTACCTCTCGGCAACGCTTCTCTTGGCGACACTGTCTGCATCCTGGTCGTGAACGCGGCGTAACCATGCTTTGCTGATTCCCCAATGGCAGTCCTCCGTGTTTGACCATTTCACGCATTCCAGGAGCGAATAGGGTCCCCCATCCAGTGGCGCGCGCGATCGCTGAGAAATCCAGGTCGTCCAATCGGCGCGAAGACAATATCCAAGCGTCTTTTCCCCTTGTGACGAGGGAGGTTGGCCAATGACTTCACATGTCGCTTCAAGCACGTAAAAACTGCAAGACTCGCCGTAACCATCGTCCCGTGCAATGACTTGCCAGACTTCGCCTTTGACAACCTCTCGGGCATCTTGAATGACGCATTTCGACCACGTTGATGAATCGTGACCGTACGCACCGACCGATACGGCGAACCACATCCGGGTTAAAATAAATCTAGTACGCATTCAGATAGGACTCGTATCGGCGGTTCCAAACTCGATCTTGTGACGAACCGAAGAGCAACATCGACTTGCTTTTCGTCATCGGGGCTGGTCCAAAGGTGCTCGGACAACGGATCGTATCCCATCGAGTTGGTATATTGGCCAAGGAACGACTGCTTGAATGCGTGACGTCGTTCAGAGGCTTCAATCGTACGGAATCGAAGATACGGCCAAAAGTTCGACATATTTCTTGGATGCTGCTCGAGAATAGTATCCGATCGTCGGCCAGGGTAGTTTCTCGACAATATATGCGTAGCGGAGAGGTAAACTGTCACGAATAACGTAACATGACGTACAGGCATTGGCTCAGAAAAATGTTTCTTACCTGCATACCGGAATGTTCTCGATACAAGCATACTTGTCTCTCTGTCTGCTGGGGAAAGTGCGCTTAGTATGATGGCCCACCGGTACACCCACTTCCGTTCAGATGCCTTTGGAGGGAAGGAGATATGGGAAATAACAGGAAGCGTTGCATGGATGTCGAAAGCAAGCGCAGAGCCAATTGCTCGTGATGGTTTCCTATTTGCTTGGTCGGGTTCTCCGGGTTTGGGTCTCGAAACTACCAATGGCTTGAACCGCCCAGGGCCACAAGTGCTGTGAGGAAGTACGGCAGAGCGTTTGCTTGTGCCGGAAGGCTGCGCAGGCAGTTCGGGGATTTTGAAAACTGAAGGATCGACAGGCAACGTTGGCTGGAACGTGGAGGTCCTCGAAACTGGAGGTTCGTGGCCTGCATTACTCGCGGGCTTGAGGGATGCCCTGATCCTCTTTGGGGAGGCAGAGATATCTATATGCGCAGGTCTTTTCGTGCCTGAGGTTTTCTGGGTGCTCGTAGTGCTTGCAACGGTGCGGTTCTGCGATGGTTCAGGAAGTTCGGTGGGTAAGGGATCCTTTGTTGTAGAGGTGGCCGTCGGCTCGGCGGTACCAGCGGTCAGCGGCTGAACAGGCTGGTGCGCTGTATTCCCATCTCGGTGGGCAGTAGGAGGCTCGATATATGCGGGGTTCCGGGCCTCATCTGCAGGCGTGATGGATGGCGTTGCAGTCGCACTCGGACCAGCATGGTTCGAAGGTGAGGTCGTTTTAGGAGCGGCAACCTCCGCGAGCCTCTGCAAAAGTGCGGCCTTGCTTAGCTTTGAATAACCAGTAATCCGTCGCTCTTTACACAGGGCCTTGAGCTGAGGGACGGTAAGTTTGCTGAGGTCTGACGAAACGGAGGGCCCATTCGAAGCCATGATGAGATGAGACTGGTCAAGTCACGTTTCTACCTAACACTGCGTTCGAGGGCAACTACTATGTACAACACACTCAAGTCTTGTGTTCTCGGACCCAATTTTGAACCGTGAAACAGCCCATCAACTCATTGACATTTAGTCCATTGTCCTCCAGCTTCTTAGCAGTTGGCTTTCGTCGTTTCCGTCCTTCACTCGGGATTTCCTTCCACAACGGATCATGGATGTGTTTCGCAATAATCCAATCAGGCGCCAAAGGTGCCCGTTGCTTCTCCTGGACAGTATATGTAGGACGAGTAATGCAAAGTGTACAATGAATTGTTACCTTCTCAGCGGCTACTCTTCGTTGCTGTTCCCTCAGCTCTTGAGCGAGCGAAGGGAGTATGCGGATGATCCGACGCTCCACCGGCGGGCCGTACAAATCGTCTGGATCATCGTCGATCACATTTGCGGTATCCTGGTTAACTGGAGGTTGGATTGGCGCTCCATCGACTGGCCCTACTTCCCGTTCACGTTTATTGGTGGAACTCGCAGTATGCACAAGAGGCGGCACGTCCGAAACAGACGCGGGCCAGATGGCTTGATTATCCGAGGAAGGCGCTTGCGGCGCCTGGGAACTTGAAGTGGCACGTGAAGTAGATTCGGAGAAACCAGGAAGCATAACTTCAACTTGCATCTGGGCATCATCTTCGGAGGTTGTCGTTGAGGCAGTATCAGCGTACTTTCGTGCACTCTTGCCCTGACGATGAAACGGTGCTGAGGAAGAGGATTCCTGAGGGGATATCTTCTTCTCTCGCGGAGTGGACTTGGTAGGGCCAGTACCTTCCATTTCCACATCCGTGTCTCTAGACTGCACGGGGCCTGGTTGTGGTTGGGCATGGAGACGATTCGCTGCAGACGGTTTTGTTCTCTTAGCACTGAGAATGCGCTTCATCGGAGCTGCCTCTGTCAACTCTTGCCGATCACTTTTCTTGTTTCGTTCCCGGTCGCTGAAAGGTCGTGCATCGACAGCAGTGCTCTGCGGAACACTCAGGAGACGCATCGAGGACTCCAGACTGTGAATCGCCACATACCGATACCTGTTTGACACGAACGTCTACTGTCGAGGTGACGCTTGTTGCAGACGTGGATGTAATGATATCTGTGACGGGTGGACTATAACTCGAGGTCTTCCTGTCCTTACGCGAAGCAGACGACTGTAACACCGTCGGTTCGCGACTAGACATCGCGCTCGGAGTTTCCGATGCGCCTTTCTTGCACCGTCTACACATCCAAGTACTGAGGTCGTTGGCCGCGTCCTTCGCATTCGTGGCGCGTATGCGTTGAATGACTTCCCCATCCTCGACGGGGGGCATGTGGCACCCTGCGCGGGCGTCGATAAGAGGATCTGTGGTGTGCCAGTGATGGCGACATACTGTGGTGCCAAGTCTTGCTACATCCTCGACATGTCAACAGAAAAGCCTGCGGACCGTTGCTGGTCTGCTTGCACCGTTGACAGGACATTGGTAAGATCCGAATCGGGTTAGGGTTAGCACCAAACACCACAACTCTCATCAGACACGTTCAATTGTCACTACACTTCACCATGGCAGACTCGGATGAACGTATCCAAGTGGCAAGCGCGTTCGTGCTACAATCACCACCTGGAGAGATCAACGATGTCCTCAACGGTTCGCGTTCGCATACACTTCTCGATTTGCTGCGGGTGTTGACGAAGACATGCTCTGATTGCCCGTAGATGTGCGTGCCATAGTCAGCGACGACGATATCCTGGAATACGGCCTTCTCCCTGCCCTCCGGGACTACAACCTTGCGCAGTTCATCCTGGTAGATGTACCAGATACGAACCACCAGGTACACTCTCATTCACATACTTTAATCGAGCCCTTGCGCATCATCACCCTTTTCAGACCATCGTCAGTGACGTCGCGCGGATACAGGACAGTGACGAAGAGGAACAGACAGAGCGGTTCTTGGATCCGCGTTCCAAGGTGTCTTTCAAATTTGATCACCTGAGGCTGGTAAGTATAGTCGATTCGCACTGCGAGCGTGTCCGATGCTCAACCACCGGATGATCTCGTTAGGAAGCATCTGGTCCTCGCCTAGAGGACCCAAACCCGGAGGCCGAACCACTGCGGTAAGCCCTCCGCGATACTGTCCCAAGACTGTTTCTAAGAACGGGTCCAGTGCCGCCCTCGAGTCCACTGCGCTTTCGTACCTCGCTGCGCACTACATCGACGGCGTAGCTGCCATCTTTGCATCCCAGCCACCCAGTCACTTTACAGTCCAAATCGTTTCCAACAAGTACAACCCGGCCAATTTTTGGTTCGTCATCGTCATCGAGGTGCCACTTTCCGTCGGCTGATCCTAGAGTCAGGTCAGGCAGGTGGCGTTCTCAATACCAGATCGACTTTGCGGAATCGAAGACGATCTTGGGTAAAATCCTCGTCAATGTCCACTACTATGAACAAGGAAATGTAGGAACCATTTCGATCGCGCTGCGAATAGCACGTCCAAGCTAATCCATGCATAGGTCCAGCTGGAAACATCGCACGAGCTCTCGATACCGATACCACCTGCAATTGCCAATGCATCCCCGCACGCAGCGGCAAACAAAGTATTCGCACTGATCGAGGCAGAGGAGACACGGTTACAAACGTCACTGAACGAGTCGTACCACGAGATGAGCGAAAAGGCATTCAAGGGTCTCAGACGTGCACTTCCACTCACTCGACAGAAGATCGATTGGGATAAAGTAAGTTTGTTCCGTACTTGGTAGTGACTTGTTACGCAATGACTTTAAGGTGACGGGATACAGGCTTGGCGCGGAACTCACAGCAAGCAAAGGCGCCTTCGCTACTGCGTCGTGAAATCCGGGATGGTGTACTTTGATCATATCTGTCTACTTGAGGTCATGAGGATCTGTTAGACGTATTCCAATATTATTAGACCGGGTTCTCTAACACGTTAAGGTAGGAACAATGAGGTCAACTTGACAGGATTACAGGACAAGAAACCAAGAATATTGTAAATTAAATCTTCGACGTCGTCAGATCAGATCATAGCTTCGCCTTGAATTGGTCCTCTGTGATACCTTTGCCCATCGCTGCTGTCGACGAGATCCCACCTGTCACGGTCTTGATCAGACTGTCGGCGTAGTCACCACCACTCCACTGCATAAGGGTGAGTAAAGACCGTTGACCTAAGCAGATACAACGAGCGTACCTTCTGATGCGTCAATACGTCGCAACCAAGCTCTCGCTCCTTGCGCTGCACAATCTCGACGTAGGCTTTCATGCCCTCTTTTGCAAACGCACCTGCGAATAGATCGCTAATGTATGCGTTCGAGTGCAGACCACCGAGCTTGAATCAGATCAAGTCAGTACATTGCCCGCTGCCCAACGCTTCCATAAACCTACCGTGATGAACTGCCAGCAGAAACCGAGCTTGCCGAGTTCCCAGACAAAGTCTTTCATGTCTTTGGTGCTGAGACCAGCGGCCTCCCAGTTGAAGGAAGGGCTGAGATTGTACGCAAGCCAGTGACCGGGGCGCACGGCATGCACACCATGCGCAAACTCCTGTGCCTGAGCAAGGATGGGCTTTCCCGTCTCCATCCACAAGGCATCGGCGTATGGCGCATACTCAATGGAGCGCATGATAGCACACTTGGTGCCACCTTGGTACCGGTAGTACCCTTCGCGGGTTCTCGGCGTGTCCCAGTTCCAGTAAGGAATGATTTTCAACTGAAACTCCTTCTGAGCGATGGCGACTGCCTGGGGGTACGACACGTGCGACACCCGGTCTAGGAATTGCTGCACGGTGTGCCGCGGTGTGCCTTGCGAGACGAGGGCATTCGCCAACGTCTCCGAAAAGAGTTGGAGATTCGCAGAAGCGACCCAAGCATCCTCGGCGGCCTGTAAATCATCCCCCGACCTACCCGCCGCCTCTGCATCCAGCATGACGGTGGCGAGTGGCGACAGCGACGGATTCGTCGAGCCGAGGATGAACGGATGGTCTCGGTCATCAATGTTGGACGCGATCAACGTGGCCGCTTCCGAGTCCGTGCGTGAGATGATGGCGTTCTCGACGCCCATGATGTCAAACTGGAGTCGAATCGCGACGAGACGGTTGATGTGCTCCGCGACGGGCACGAGCACCTTGCCGGCCATGTGCCCGCACTTTTTGGTCCCGGGCGCTTGGTCTTCGATGTGGATCCCCGCTGCACCCTTCTCGACGAACATTTTGGCGAGTTTCATCACGGCGGTGAGACCACCATGGCCGGTGTCGGCGTCGGCGATCAGGGGACGGAGGTAGTCGACGTATGGGGTTGCTGCGAGCTCGGCATCGGACATGCGAGAGCGCGTTTCGCGCTGTTTGCGATCGTGGAACAGCTGGGCCATGAAGAGGTGCTCAACCTTGTTTGGTACGGTGTTGGAAGGGTAATCTTTGTCAACGCGCGTACGGTCAGAACACACAGATCGTGTTTCCGAGGCTCCTTCTGGCGACTCACCGGCGAGGTCTGGGCCTGGTTCGTTCGAGCTGGACGCCGTCGAGGACGACTGCCATCCGGAGATGTAGACGGTCTCGAGGTATTTCGCCATCTGGGTGACCTGCACTGGGTCGAGCCTGTGCGCCATGAGCAAATAAAACGACACTGCCGGGATCACATTGCAGGGCATACACTCACGCGCCATAGGTGTGAGACGGCGTGCCGTTCTTGGCGTGTTCGGACAAGAGCGCAAAGAGCTTCTTTCCTTGAATGTCAGAGGGGTACTGGATCGGGATTGACCCTCTCTTTGAAACGACTTGGGCAGCGGTGTAGGGTCGCTTCACGCGCGCAAAGCGAGGGCTCTGTTCGGGATGGGATGCGCGTGATTACCTGGGTGATTGAGGAAGATAGGGGTCATACCTTGAACCATCGTTCGACTTGGGCTACTTCAGCCAGGAAAGCGGCGCGTTCGTGGCTCGTCATGGCGAGAGGGGGGAGCAGTGCAGAGTGGGCTGAGTGGACTAAGCTGACCTAGTGACCGGCAGCGGGTCATATTAATCTCGCCCAACGGCGGATCGAGAAGGGCCGGTCTCGCATGTGATTCCACCAATCATCTGTTTTCCCGCACCGATCGCTGGCACTGGAAAAGCTGTCAAATATATTACGCATTATCTCCCTCATGCAAGTGGGTACATCTCGTTGCCAGCTAGGTCAGGCTGAACCTTAAAAAATATACTGCCCCGTGTGGTATATTGTCCACCAGCGCATCAGATCTATGGTACTCAGGTCGCCGTGATTATCTGCGGTCACCATCGTAGATCAGGCCAGCTAGCCCGTAGCGCACCACGAACGCTAATACAGTCCCGGTAACCTATTCATTCATGAATTCCACCGGACCGATCACATCGGTTCAACCACACTCACTTGGGTAGCCATCAGTACCTGTACTAGCCGTTTTTCGGTCATTGGTCCGAAGCGCACAAGGAAGAAATTCAGGATGGTCAAGTTGGTGGCGTCGAGGACCCGTCCGTTTTCCGGATGGATGGTAAGATCCGTTAAACCCAACGTCGAAAAGATCCGGAGAACGAGGGTGGCCAATTTGGATGGCGGTTCCGTGATCCCAGCTTTCGAGGGATGCAACAGATTGGTGTCGCGATCAAAGCTATCAATCAGGGCATGGATACAGGGTGATTGCCAGACGAATCGTCGGAACGAACCTCGGAAGGCGATGCCTAGGGCACCGAACTAATCCAAATAGCTGTGGACATGACAAGACAAAATTGAATATTTGGGGTAGGAAGAATAAGAGCAACGTCTTTGAAAAGTGACCCTGTATCCCAACGACGGAAAAGGCCATTCCGGTGACATAACAAAGGGTATCGCCAGGGAACGCACGAGCAGGATACCTATGCACACGTGGACTCGTTATCAGGAATGACCAAGGAATCGTGCCACATACCAATTGTGGTACATGAATCCCAGACAGACGCCTAGCAAGGGGAGCATAAAGTACAAGCTGAACAGATGCCTGCCCACCAACTCGCTACTGCCATAGGACATCCCGGCGTGCCATGCACCTCCTACGTCTACCTCGGCTTGACTCCCGAGGAGGTGAAGGGGTATCTTGAAATCTACGGGCCATGGAAGGTACAGTAGGTCATTCAGGATGACCGATACGGCGATGATGACAGCCTGGCTGACTTCGGAACCGTTGATGCCGGCGAGAATGTTAATACTGTTCGTGGTGAACGTCGAGAGGAGCGACATGTACAGATAATACAATGGGCCTAGAACAGCGTCAGAATGTGGTGCACCGTTATAGTCCGCACGAACCTAGATTCACCAAGACGCCAAGAAAACGCCTGAAGGGAATTGGCATGACTACATGTGTGTTGCCTCCTTCAGCATAGTACACCATGAGCATAGGGATGCTAGCAATGATGGGTATTGGCAGTTTATGTCTCCATCGAATATCAAAAACGTCATCCAGGAATCCGAGTATAGTGGCCATCAACAAAGACAGCAACGACGAGAGGTATACCGACAGCTATACTCGGCATTGTAATAACATACACCCAATCGAAATGCGACGTCTCACCTCATGATGCAGGGAAGCGACGCCCTGAAGGCCTTCGAGTGTCCTTCGGCTCTGTGGAAGGCTTCCAACAGTGTCGGAAAAGGGAAATGGAATAAAGAGAATCAACAAGAGGATATATATGGAGGCGCAGACGAGTCCCTGGCTCTCCGGTCTGCACATGCTCAGTAAAGCACAAGCTTGGGTTGCGCACGGACAGCTTACATCGGGTCTTGGTAAACCTTCAAGAGATCCTTTCCCTGGAGGTTTGCCTGTTTGAATCGTGGGCCAAGGGCAGGTATCAAATAGAGCGCGGCAAGAAATGCGAAAAGGGAGAAGCCCACGGAGACGAACAGGACGGGAAGGGGAGGTGGAGGGTCGAGGAGAGGTCGGACGACGAACCATGCTGCGATGGGGACGAGGGAGACAAGCAAAACATTGGGCAGCGGTCTCGCGGGTGGTTTTGGTGCCATAGTCAAAGTTCGTGTCCTCATGACCGCCTTGCCATTTACGGCCACTACCACCCCAGACCAGCACTGGGTCTTGAACCCACACCAATGCCATCTCAAGACCGTCGAGGGCAAGGGCCGCGGTGTCTTTGGTGCGGTTTGCTTGTAGTTTGCCTTTTCACGACCTGATCACCGCCGTTTCTCAGCTGCTCGAGCCATACCGCCCCAGACCGTGGTCGAAATCAGCCCTGTCCTGCTCTTCAGCAAACAAGAGTACGATGACCAAGGAAAACACACCCTGCTTGATCACTACACCTTTAGCTGGAAAGACGGCCGAATGGCACTCGCATCAGGTCTCGGTCCGTCCTACCTACTTGATCTTCCTAACACCCCAAGCTGATCACCTCGCACAACCAAAAAAAGGCTCACTATTCAATCACGCGGAGAACCCAAACGTGTCATTTTATGTGGATCTCGCACGGGAATGTATCGTGTACCTCTCTGCGCGCGCGATTCAGCCGGACGAGGAGCTCTGTATATTCTACAGCCACCAACTTTGTTTCGATCCCGTCGACGGTCCGCCCCGTGGAAACCTGGAGAGCACCGATCCTTGGGGTTTACTAGCAGACATCCAAGGACACACTGACGACAACGTTTCCAGCTCAGCATCTTCGGATAGATCCAAAAACATGGACGACATCGTGCTCCAAGATGACCTTCCGTTCACCTGGAAGAAACTCGCCCTCGAAAAGGAAGAAGAACAACTCGGCGGCATCGAACTCGGTAACCATGATCCAGCATCCCCCATCGATCCCTACTGACCCATCCCCGCAGTCCCTGCATGGGTTGTAGACATTCCTGACCAAACGCACATTGGTACGATGTTAAGGTGCCCAACCACATGCCCTGTTTCCTGTCCTTATCATCCTGATGTACCCCCTTCTCAGATGGCTAAAGCAATCTGGACTCGACAAGGACGCGCTCTCCCATCTCAAGCGTGTCCGGAGACAAGATTCCCTCTGCACACTCCTCCTCGACACTTCACCAGCCCCCCCAGCACTCCCTCCCGAACCCCCCTTGGCGCCACCGTACCAGCTCCCCGTCCCATGCCACCCTGCACTGACGCTAACCTCCTTATCACTCAAAAATACCCTCTGGCCCACCGTCTTTACCCCAAAACGCAAATGGGAACCCGAACCATGGACGCGGGCCAAGGTCCGCTGGGCCTCCGACGCCGTCCGTCATCTCAAAAGAGCGTACGGCAAAATCATCCAAAACGGAGAGGTCAGTCAGATCCACCCACCCACACGTCCACCAGAGTGAGCAACACGACGCTCAACGTCCCTTCCCTCCAGCTGCCCGTCGTCGCACACGTCCCGATACCCTATCAAGACGACAGACAGCTTTCGTGCCCGTTTTTCGCGTACGATACCCGTACGTCCACCAAGCATCCCCTCCGCCACGCCGCACTCGCCGTCATTCGCCAAGTGGCGGACTATCGCGCACAGCAACAACAACAACAACCAGCGATCAAGGCGACAGAAGACGAAGTGGCCAAGAATGGCGCGCAGTACCTCTTGACGGGATTGACCCTCTTCATCACACACGAACCCTGTCTTATGTGTACCATGGCATTGCTCCATTCCCGCGTCAAGGAGGTCTTTTACCTCGTCCCCATGCCAAAAACAGGTGGTTGTGGCGGTGTCGCATGTATTCCCTCCCTCAAGGGCGTCAACCATAGGTTTAGCATTGCCATCTGGAAAGAGGATCCCAGCGACTGGCCACACCCGCTGGGCACCGAGATCGATGTTTGAAAAAGCAAGTCATATGTTCAGTGCACAGATTCAACTCTTGATACACATTCAAGTCACTCGACACCGACAGTAAATATACCAACGAAGACAGTCTATTTCAGCACTCCGTCGCCCTCCCGTGTTCACCCACACGAAGGAAACACCTGAGAACACATCCCACGCTATCAGAGACGGGGAAGAGGCAGTAGTTGCATCGTCTGCGGTTGCCACATCTTATCGTGGATGAGCCTCAGTAGGTTGCCATCTGGGAGAGTGCGGAGATAACTGTTCGTGTCCAATTCCTGCCGGGGTACAAAAAGGGCATCGTCAATCAGTCGTCAATCCTGTCCCCGCGTCCACCACATCCTCGCTCACCTCTTTTTGCGCCTGACGGATGACAGCCAACGCAATCCTGGCGCTGAGATCCCGAATACGAACCAGGCGTGGATACACGAGTCCCGTGGCGCGTTCCTCTGGGTTCAAGGACGAGGCGAGGGAGACAGCTGCTTGCTCGATCATGGCGTCCGAGATGTGGCGCGTTTTGGAGAGGATCGAACCGAGACCGATGCCGGGGAAGATGTACATGTTGTTCCCTTGGCCAGGTTCGTGTCCCACTCCATCGCGCATCACGGGCTGGTAAGGGCTACCTGAGGCATAGATGACCTCGCCGTTGGTCCTGGAAAGGAGGCTGAACGGGATGTCTAAATGAGGACACGTTCGATTGCTTACCACGTGATGGCGTCTTGGTAGTCGAGTTCGCTGAGGTGAACCGGGTTGGAGAGGGGGAAGATGATGGGCCGCGTGTTGAGAGCGGACATGGCCTTTACGACGTGCTCGGTAAAGGCGTTCTGAAGCACGTGAGCATGATCAAGTCGGCGGATTAAACGATGCCAACCTTTGACGTGCTCAGACCAAACAGAGCGGTGGGCTTGACGTGGTTGATAATGTCGACCAGGTTTGTGAGCTGTGGGCCTTTGTAGTCGGTGCGAGCAAAGACTAGCCAATTCATCCTCAGTGTCTTTCTATGCACGTTGGCACAAATAAAAACCACCTACATTTTTTGTGTTCCTGGAGGCCCTTGCGGTCCGCTGTGATCAGTCCCTTGGAGTCCACGGTCTGGCACGATCACGCTTGAGCATGGATCGACGTTTAGTCACTCGAGGTTGGTCGCGCTCACGTAGATTCGAGACGTTGCCTCTTCGGGACTCATACCCAAGGTAGTGAAAAACGAGAGTAACTGCTTTGCAACACCAATACCTGCAGAACCCGCGCCGAAGAACAGTATCCTTTGGTCTGACAACGGTCTACCGGAGGCAGCGGAGGAGAGACGTGCAGCATTGATGAAGCCGGACAAGATGACGGAGCCTGTACCCTGGATCTGTTTTATAGAGATGAGCGATGGGCGTAAATAAGAAGAAGAAAGGCGAGGTGGGGAACCTACATCGTCATTGAACACGCGATATTGATAACGGTACCTGTTGAGGTACCTAAATGCATTGTCGGTCGAGAAATCTTCAAACTGGATGAGCAAGTTCGGGAAAACGTCCTTTATCGCTTGCATGAACTCGTCCATGAATTCGTCCATCTGGATTGGGGTTGTCGTCAGAACGAAAACGCTGCTTGTCTCACTGAGGCCCAACTACCTCTTGACCCATTGGTCTGGGACGTCGAACGCCAATGTAAAGTGGATCGTCGATGTAACGCTGGTTATTAGTTCCGAGGTCAAGACAGATCGGGACCTGAGCCATCGAGTTGAACATAAGATTGTCATGGTTGTGAACAAGTCCCGACGTACAGTCGAAGTGGGCTTGATGCCCGCGCCGGCAACGTAGAGGTCCCTGCACCAAAAAGGGTAATCGAGCGTGCGCCCAGCGGGAACAAAAAGAAAAACACGTACAGCTTTCCGATGCTGATGGGTAAGCCATTTGCACCGAGATCGCCGAGACCGAGGATGCGTGAGCCTGGGAAGGGGGGGTGAGACGAGCGTCTGATACCGGGAACCGTCTCCGAGGGTCTCACCATCCGTGACGACGGCGATGCGACTGTCGTTGACGTTGGGCCAAGAGGCGAGCACGTCTCGGATACGACCCTTGTCTTGAATCGAGACGTACAGACCCTCTGGCCTGCGCCAGATGTGTGAATAGTTGACGCACGCCTCACCGACCTTTCCGTTGCGGGGAGGACACGCTGAGGGACGTCACGCGACCGCGAATAGATGACGGCTCACCGTGGGTGTGTACAGGATGGGAATCATTTCCTAAAGACAGGGGTCAACGAGGACGGTTTTGGAAGTGCGTCCGTGTGCGCACCGACATATTTCCGAGGAGGATGTCGTAGAACAGATCGGAGTCGCGACCCTTGAGGCCGTTGAGGTATATGTACTTCTCGAGGGAGATCGACTTTGAGCGCAACTGTTCCAGACAGCGCTGACGGTGGTCTGTCTTGGCAAAGTGAGGGGGGAATCTGGCAACAGACATGGGGTGAAATGCGCGCGTGTGGGGGAGAGCTCTAGAGATGGAACGGATAGCGGGGCAGAGTGCCATATGACAGGGGACGCGAAAGGAGCAGAGCAAACGAGAGAGCCGGCAAAAACAGGTCGGAGGACGTTGAAGTGAATGCGGCGGCCGAAACGGGCCAGGAATGAACCGCAACACGCATTCGTCCAGTCGCTCATTTACCTCGGATACAAATCTCATTTTGGTCACAACGGACATCCGATATTCGCCACTCTTCATTTCATTTCAACCCGGTCATTCTATCAACAGTAACATCCAGCCGCCGAAAACTCTCTGGCTGAACAGCATGACCAGCCTGCAGTCGGACCGTCATCAGCACGCACAACACGATCCATGGAGCGACGAGAACGACCTTGCGAGACTACCAGAACTGACGACGTTTCTCCCTGATAGCCCTGAACGTCGACTTTCTCTCTCCCCACCCGGCCTTGACCGCCTGCACCTTGGCCTCCTGCTTCCGTGCAAACGCCGTTCGGAGGGACCGCGGGAGAGCAGCGACCTGGGAGACGAAGCTGGGGGTGCAGTTGAACATTTTGGCGAGCTTGGCGCAGCTGTAAACCTCCGGATTCGACCGTCTGAGCGTCCGTAGTTTCTCGACGTCCGCCTGTGACAGTCGTTCTGGTTCTGATCTGTAATCTGACGGTCGAAGCAGGGGCGGCAGTGGACCGCCTGTGGGCACAGCTGGCCGCAGGAGTGGGGAAGCAGGGTCGAGCGTGGTCGAGTAGGGAGACGGTGCAGACGGAGGGGGCCGGTGAATGAATGTCAGCTTGTCGCCGTCCAAGGGGGTGACGACGGCATTGTGCAATGGATCCGGGAAACGTGCGGGGGGCTTTTCTGGTCGACGGGTCGCATACGTCCTGCAGCGGGACAGACTCGGCGCAAACCGGGGCTTGAGCATGGTTGGGTGTTGAAAAAAAAAAAGGAAAGAAATGACACGCGCCACAAATTTACTTGTAATTCATTGCATCGCCTCGCATCGCCTCGACTCGTCACAGAAGAGAAACAGCTCCAACGTTGCGGACAACTCAACTCCTATCGACTCATCAGCTCACAATTCCGTAGTTCGCTTAGCTCGAACCGAGCTGCAATGCGATCGGGCGTATTCATTGCACACCGTCGATCTTTTACCAACTGGCAGTAACAAGGAAATGGCTGGGTGACAAACGTGTAGACGGCGGATGCCAATCTCTGCTATATACGAAGCACGCCAGACCTCGTAATGAATGCAAGATGCGGTCTGAATCTATCATACACCCCCCTATAAGTACAGATAACAAAGATTCAAGACAAAACCAGCCGAACGAGTAGGGAAAAAAAAAAAAAGGGAAAAGAAAAGAAAAGAGTGTGCGAATTTTCCTAGGCCGAACCACGAATAATGGATGTGCGCGAAATACGAAAGCAAGCGACACAAGAAACAAGTCATAAATCAATCAGAGATACATGGTCCGCGAATCTCTTGGGAAAAATGCTATTCTGGAGGGAAAGGTGGTGCAAGTGAACGTGTATATGGCAAGCTCAAACTGTCCGGTCGTCATCAAACAATGATCTATAAAAGACCCATAAAAGAGCTCTAGGCGTGCCGACAAACTCATGATTTGTCACCGCCTCTCGAGGACGCTTGTCCTTCAATGGGGGGATTGCTGTTCCCATACGACCCGGCAAAGTACAACCGGGCAGCGGGCCGCGAGTCCGTTTGTCGGGCAGCGGAGGTCCGCTCTGGTATAGCTTGTGGCCTCACAGGTGCCGTGCTTTTCGCAGAACCCTGAGAGCCTGATACAACTCGATTATGTCCACCGAGGATAAATGAACCGTGCAACGCTTGTGGGGGCTCTGGTCGAACAGTCGCGGTAGAGATCGAAAGCCGACGTGTGACTTCGACGGGGGGCGACGAAGATGGCTGGTGCTCCTGCTCTCTTCCCGGAGAGGTGACCTTGATGATCGCATCGGGTCTGCGCTGCTCAGGCGCGGGAAAACGATACGACGACGGAGCCTCTGAGCAAGGAGGAATCCCGTTCTGATGAAACTTGCCACCCTGTGGGTATCCATACCCAGCGCCATCCTGTCCCTTGGCAGATGCCTCCGCCCGGACAGCGAGAAGTGCTTCTTCAAGCGATTCCATACGCTGGCGGAGCATCGTGATCTCCTCCCGCATGACTCGGGTGCGCTTCTCGACCAAATCCTCCACTATCTCGTCCATCTTCTCCTGTTGCTGCTTCAGCGACGCCATCAGCACATTCGACTTTTGCATCTGGTCCGATAACCAGCCCTTTAACTGCTTCGAGTCATTGAGGGCGTCGAAAAAGACCTCAAAGGGTGCCAAAAAGGCAGACTTGTCGCCCGTGTAGCCGGGATGTTGGAGCGCATGAGGCGTGGGTGGTACCAAGGTGTTGGCTATTGGAACGGATGGATTCGGAGGAGAGAGTATCGCCCGTGCGGTCGAGCTAATCAAAGGCGCGGTGGTGCCCTGAAGACTAAACCGGGTGGGTGTCGGAGGGACGTTACCGGCAACTCTCCGGGTGGACTGGGTACTGTTCAGGACCAATGGCAGACGTGGTATTACCATTGGGAAACGGCCGGGATCTGCCACTGGTGGGGCACTCTGAATAACGGGTGCCAACGGATCGGAAGGGCCTGCACCACGGGGGCTAATCATAATATCAGCAGGCTTCTTTTTTCGGCCACCGGGCTGGGCAGCACGACGACGTGCAAAGCTGATTGGCGGAGGAGGCAAGGAGTGCGCTACGGCAAACTGTTGTGATTTGGACGCAGGCTCGGCTGCATTCTGAGCTAACGCGAGAGCGGACGGTTGTTGGCTGGAGACAATTATCGGTGGAGGGGTAAGAGGCCGGGTTGCAGATGTAGTCACCTGGCTGCCGGATGCCACCGCGTTTCCAGCGCAACGGTTCGCGACAGACACCGTGCTGGGACTGATGCGCCCAATACGAGACAGTTTTGAGGTCGTCAACTGATCACCGGGTGGCGACCTACTGAGAAGACTCCCAGAAACCATGGGACATGCGCCCGTGGATGACATGACAGCAGATATGCTCCCACGACGCTGGTCCACAAGGGTGATTTGTTGCTGCTTGACGAGTATGGGCCGAGGCTGATCGCGAGGTACGGCGTCGTCTGGGACGGGAAGGGTGGTGACGACGGGGGATATGGGAATAGGTGTGCCTTGTTCAGCAGAGGCTCTGATAGTGCTCGGACCGTGGGGTGGGCCGCTGACGGTCACACGGCGTTTTTTCGACAAGGGTTGTACGCCAGGCGTGGCAGAGGTATCCCGGGAGAGTTGGGGCGGGGACTGGGGAGGACGTTGGGAGTCGTCTCTGTCCTCTTCCTTGATTCGGACAGCCAAGGGAGATTGGCGGGTACCATCAGCGTTGTGGCTGGCGGGGAACGCGTTTGGCACGAAAATAGGCATGGAGGAGCGTAAAGGGGACTTACGCATCGACGGGAGCACGGTCGGTGCGCGGGGGGAGGGGGGGGTCTTCGCGGGAGCGTTTCTTTGTGGTGGTGCGTGGCGGGGAGTGGGCATGGCGAGACTGGATCGGTGGGAGGGCGTTGCTGATGGGGGCAATGTCGCTGAGGGAAGAGTTGCTGAATGCTTGTGCAAAGGAGGGGAGGGACTGTGGAATAGACATGGCGAGAAGAGAGAAAAGATTGGCTCGCCAGATTTGTGTTTGTGTCAGGAGAAAGGAAAAAAAAAAAAAAGAAACGGAACCGAAAATCACTCGAGCTAGGGACTCGGTGGAGGACGTTGAAAAAATAACGAATGGAATTCCCAAGTTGAATGGTACTAGTAACCAAGTCTCGTAAGTAACGTCGCGGTCGCTGATCCGGACAATCAGCAGAGAAAAGTGGGCACTGCGAGAACAGTTGACGACGTCCAGCCTCTCCACAGCCGTCGCATTGCTTCGAGCCTTTTTTTTTTTCTTTTTTCCCCAGTTATCCAATCTAACCGAATCCAACTCGTCCTCATTGTCTTTCTCGCTCTCCTTCCCTTTGTTCTCGCCCCAATTTCCATTTCAATCTGCAAAATGAACCTTTCTCTCGCGCGTCCTTTATCCGCTGTCACGCGCATCCTCGTAGGTTTCATCGCCCAATCCAGGAGACCCCCCCTGCCACGGTGATCTCCTCGAGGCAGCTTTTCCTATCCCTCGCGACCAAGGAGGGCAACACCAATGAGAACAGCCCAACCAAACACACACGGCCACATACCGCGAGGCCGGTCCCAGGGAACTCTGTCATGCCATCAGATGCATCAAAACGCTACAGATAACGCCTCTCTTTGGTATCTGATCCTTGCGTCACCTCACTGTTCTCCTCGAGACTTCTGCCCTCATGCCACTTCTTGGCAGCCGCCCTGAAATAGCAATCTAAATCGCTCGGCGAACCTGTTTCACTAAGCTATCTCCCCCATAAAAGCTGTCCAGCGCCTTCTTCGGCTTATCGATGAACACCTGGACGTAAGCCTCACCTTCTCACAGAAGGGCCGAGTCTCATTCATACCTTTGAGAGCTGTCAGTAAATGACCGCCGTCTTCGATAAAATGGAATGTGTGTTCAATTAATTTCGGACACGCCAATGGTGGGGCGACTGCTCTACCAACATACGCAGCCTAAATCAACCCAAATCGAACGGGTGGATGTGTATCGGTTTACTTAGCGGACGACACGTCGTCCACTACTTATCGCATGACCTCATACTTGCCCTCCTTGCCAGCATGCTCGCTTAACAAGGTAAAACGCTTCCAACGTAACAACGGACATGATGCCTTCCAACAATCTATAGCTAAAATGAGTTCATAAGCTTGGCATGGGCGCACCATCAATAATAATATTTCTCCCCCAATCAGGGTTTTCCCCTCTTTTTCCGACGCACGGTTAACACAGTGATGGCAGGCTTGCCGTCACCACCAGCGGCCTCGATGGATCCCTTACGTGGCTCATCAGGATTGCTCACCGCAACCGACCCGTAAATGCACGAATTGTACGTCTCCAGCGATGCGACTGGTTCCGCGAAGGGGTTTGGTGATACATCGTCCATAGTCCGTTTCTTATTGATAAGACGCGGCGGAGGCGTCTCAGGGGCTGCCAAGGTGCTCGCAGTTCCATCTGGCTCTGGCGTACGCCGATGTGAATCGTCTGCAGGGCTCTGGGCAATGTCTCCAGACTGGACGATCTTGAGTCCATCACATAGGCCTTTAATGGCCTCTTCCAGAACCCGTGTAGACCACACTGCCCGTTCTACAGATGGAAATTCGTGTCCAGTCATCAACGAAGTCAAGACACGCTTCATCATCTGCGAAGAGACCTGACCAGGCAGTGGAGCTAGCGGCGAAAATTCGCTGTGTGGCGTCGGTGTGGGGGATGACGTGGCCATGACAAAGAATCCTGTTACAGCTCCCGCGATGCATTCTTGACGGAATGACATGCGTTCCCAAAATTCTTCAATGGACACCTTCTTAAAGGCAGTGTGTTCAGATTTCGTAGAGGAAGACACCTCCTTTTTATCCGAACCGCCCTCTGCGTCTTCTTCGGGCCTCTGGATAGCGTGGTTGGAACGAGGACGTTTCCGCTCCGGAGACTTGACGCCCTCCGCATCCGTGGTGTACGCGATCTCGTCCAAGAAGCGCGCCTTAGGGTCATCATCAAACCACGGGACAACATGTCCAATGTGAGTAAGCTTCTCGCCGCGGCCGATCGGGGAACATGGCAGGGGGACGTGGGTCTGAGAGTACGGATGCCCATACGACCACGGCACCGACGTCCCAGACGTGGACGCATACACGCGTTCCAAAGCGTGAGACGCCTCGAGTTCCCCGAGACCCGGAAGGAGATAGAACAATCGGATACGAGCACCCTGTTGACCGACACGTGCGGCCACGTCGTGGGCGACGATCCCAAACTGGCGTTTCCACCACGCACAGAGTTTGACGTCCGTCAGGGGGTACTTTCCCGGGAACTCGGCAGAGTTGGGGAAGAGGTATTGGTTCTGGGCGCGGGCGAAGAGGTGGACCCAGACATGGGCGACGGGGAGAGGTCGGGTGGTGGGATCGACATAGTAAGTCAAGAACGCACGCACGAGCGCTGGGGTGGGCGAGGGCGCTTTTGCCTGGCCGGTGGAGTCGACCTTGGATACGTAGAGCACGGCGCTGGATGTGGACGGTACATGGTAGAGGGACGCCTCGATGGCGGAGACGAGGACGCGGGGGGAATCTGGGGTAGGTTGTTCCGAGAGAAGGACGAGGATGTCCTGGAGAAACGTCTTTGGTCGGGGTGCTGCAAAGGGGTACAGGTTTGAGTGTTTTCTGGGGGACGATACGAGGACGTGGATGTGGAATTGGCGAGTGCCAGGGAGGCTTGCGAGCCCCTGCAAAAGCGCGTCGCGTAGGTTCATGCTCTGGAGTGCGTGGGAAGCCGAGGAAAAAGTGTTATGGTATATTACTGTAAGACTACATCCGCATAGTAGAGTACAAGAAAATCATTCAATGCAAGGAAAATAATCTGGGCGTGCATCTATGCAACATACGCAAATGTATCCCTCGTTCCCTCTACCCGCTCAATGTACTCTTTTTCAAGCAGTGTGTCGATCGCCTGTCGGTGCATGCGTGAGCTTGAACGACATCCACCACAGACAAACGCACCTTCTTGATGTCAGGGATCTTGGGAGCAAACCTCTGCGAGATCTGCGATATAACCTCCTGGATCAGGGGTTGGTTCTTCATCGTCTTACGCGCCTTCATGATGCTGACCGACAGGTAAATAATCTGTAAATCCAGCGGAAAAGACACGGGCATACCGGACGATGGTGGCTTGAATCACGTATTTGCGATCTTCGTCAACAGTCTTGAGGACTTCGGATGATTCCGCCTTCACTTCCGCCTTGATTGGTTGGTTGAGGTTAACACGAATCTTTTTTGACTTGAAATCTGCATACGGTCGTAAGCAAAAGGCAAGGAAAAGATCAGATCTGGTGCATACTAGGGTTCAAGTCATACTGGTCGGTCTCTTCGTTGACGAGAATTTTGGCTTTGACAAGGAGCGACAACACTTGAACCAAGATATCCTTGCTGATCGCAGTGGCCGTCACGAGCTCCTCTAATGAAAGAGTGTCGTGGTTGTTGTACTGCAACAACACCGCCATCTGATACGAACTCGTCATCAGGATGTACTTTTGGTTGAGATAATTCGTCCGCAGCTCGTTCTTGGAGTAATTCCATAGCCAGGTCAGCTTTCTACCCGAATGCTTCGTTTGGTAGTACTTGGAAAACCGGTCGTACGTGGGCAGAATCTCAGGCGGAACGATGAAATCGTTGTTGGGAGCATTGAGAGGCCAAAAGTTGGTCCCGAGCACCATGATGCTAAAGTTGACGTCCATATCGTCGTGATTCTGCTGCATCCGCTCTTTGAATTGATCGGTCAAGTCTTTGCTCAGACTCATGTCTGTCCGCTCCATGTTACCACCATGCCAACAGGTGATGACATACAGAACACACCAGTGAACATGCGTTGCAGTTTGTTGGTGTACTCGAAACCGCAAGCCTCCTTCAACTTGGATATCATGCTGGCTTCGCTCTCATCCGATGCAGACACACCATGAATGAGCCGTTTCGACAACTTGGTGGTGTAGAAGGTCTGGAAGACGTCCTTGTCTTCAACGTACTTGAAGAGAATCATCTACAGCGTATCATCAACAAGTGAGGCGAGGACAAGAATCGCAAAGATTTACGACGCGGTTGAGAGCACCCTCAAGATCTTCCTCCTCAGCCATCTTGTTATTCTTTCTCAGCAGCATATCAGCGTGCTTGGCGAGCAACTCTGGCGATTTTGTCGTTGACGTTCCCGTCGCTGCGTTGCGATTGACGAACTCCCTGCAAGCCTTGTCAAGACTAGCAACGAATCCTGCTTCCCCCCTGAAGCTGCGTGTCACTGTCTCCGAATTCTTGCGATGTACCTCCAATAAAGCGTCGACGTATGCCTTGGGATCCAGTCCGTCGGCACCTTCCGAGCCCTCTCCAACCAACTTCGAAACCGCCGTTAACCCAGCCTTCTTGACATGTTCCTCAAACTTCTTTCTCAATGGCTCCAATCCCTCCGGAATCCGAGACAGTAACGCATACATTCGTTGCAGGTCCTCATCTTTATCGAAATCAAGTAGGTTCTGGAAGTTTTCCCACATGAGCTCCGAGTGTTGTCGAATAAGCACATGTTCGCATTTGCTGACGAGCTGTTTTCGGGTTTCTGTGTTGAGATAACGATCCACACGATCCTCCTCCTCCCTGAGACGCTCTTCAGCTTTCTTCAGGTAGTCAGAAACACTGCTCTCCGCAAGGAACGCTTCAGATTCCTGCTGATAGTACTTCTCAGTTGCCTCGAGGAATGGTGTTTCCAGGTGCTCCTTGTAAACATCAAGGGAGGCTTTGTTGATATCGGTTTCATCCAGGCCAAGAGAAACAAAGGAGTCGACGACCTTCTTGACGAGACCCTGATCGATGGTCTCGCCATTTCGTTGGCGCTCGATCAGTCTGAGGATAGCGCCCGCCAATTTCCCGTGCCTGCTTTGCACATGAAGAAAGAAGTTGGATTTCCATTGGACGAGTGCGAGCTGCACAATATTCATTGGATCAATCGCAACAGTGAAGATATCGAGAAATGAACAAATGAATCACGTACTGTGTAGACGGGATAGACCCCCTTTCGACCCTCGTCCCGTTCGCGTTTTACCCAGTGACGATTGAGATAGGTGAACAATCGGTTGATGTAATTTGCTCCTGTTGTGTATCTATCCCACTCGCTAGCATAATATCGTAAGAGTGCCTCGTCTTGCAGAGCGTCCGACTGCTGTAGTTTTCCATCAGTTGGTTAAGTGGAAAGAGAAGATTGCTTACCTCCTTCAGACTCTTTAGATGTGTAACAAAGTATCGAATGAGGTTATTGTATAAATCAGAGCCCATCAGATTGGCCCCAGCTGCTTTGGTGTGGTCAGCACTGTCATCATCGTTATCGGAAAGGGCATCTTCCCACTGTTGTGGCAAGAGAGGAACATGAAAGGTCACTCACTGCGGTTTCCAGTACCTACGGCACTATCGGGTGCTCCATGCATACGCGAGGATGTACAGTAGTTGTAAGCTACGGTGTAGAGGCTCATGTACTTGGAGTATGAGACGCCGGTTTGCAGCTTTGTCATGATGTGATCCACACCCTCTTCGAGAAACGCCCAGGTCGTCGCCAGGTCTGCGGACGCTGGTGGCATTGGATGGGGGGTATTGCTTGGTATGGACGAGGATGCCATGGTGGTGGTCGTGTGCAGAGGAGAGCCCAGCGAGGCAGAATCGGATCAGTAGGGACGCTTAGGTGGCTTGCCGCAAAGGTGCGTTTGTGGCGCTGAACTCGCCTCTCAGGGAAACATAACGTGGCATTAACTACTCTAAATCTTGACGCCCCTATGTATGCAAGCAATTCCACCCCACAAGTCTGTCCATGCCCCACCGTCGTGATCTCTCCCTGTCGCGAAGCCAGCGTCCCTAATCATCCCCGCAAACTCTGGCTGAGAAGGGAACTTTCGTATCGATTCGACCAAATACTGGTATGAGTCTCGGTCACCAGCCAAAATGGCCCCTATCAAGGGTATCACAGAAAACGAATACTGATCATATAGTCTGCGAACTATGAGATACATCCCAGCAAGATGGTGAGACACTCACGTGCTCAACAGGGGATTGTTCACTTTGCTAAACTCGAGGCAGGCGAAAGTGCCTCCTGGTTTGAGCACTCTGTGCGCCTCCTTCAGGACAGCGGGAATGGACGTGCAGTTGCGGATACCGAACGCAATCGTGTACAGATCGTATGAGTTGCCTTTGAACTGTGATGGAGGAAGCTCTTGTGCGTTGCCCTCATGCAATGACACCTGCGGTGCTTTGCACCCCTCAGTAATATCTCGGAAGAGTTCGTGACGGACACTCACTGTTGTGGTACATTGTCTTCTTGAATCTCTTGAAACCTTCACCGAGCATTTGCGCGTTGATATCGACAACTTCGACGGAAGTCTCTCTGTCAGCATACTCTTCTCGTGCGTGGTCGAGGATACGAAGTGCAATGTCGCCTGTTCCTCCGGCAACATCGATGCAACGAATTGGACCTTTGCGACCTGGTCTTAATGTAGAGACAAAGGTGTCTTTCCACAGCCTGTGTACGCCCAGAGACGAAGCATCGTTCATCAAGTCGTACTTGGACGCCACGCTATCGAAGACACCTTTCACAAGGGAGTCTTTGGATTCTTCGGGGACTGTCTTGAAGCCAAACGAGGCGGACCGACCTGACGACTGCGAACTGCTTGTTGTCTGGCCATGGTTTTTCCGTAGGAGAATTGGTGCAACGAGCTGTCTGTTCGCTCGTTTCCTGCAAAACAAAACCTGACCGAGCATTTTGGATGGATGTAGACTCGGAGGCATGGTTGAGTGGATTTATTCCTGGTCCCGACAGGTCCAGGCTCACCTTACTGTCTATTTCAGGCAGGTTGGCACCGTGGGGATTTTTATGTTCCAAAACACACCTCCACTTCGGTCGCCCATATCTTCTTAACACCCACTCGGAATTTGACGGGAACGACGCCAATCGACTCAGACAGTCCAGGAGAACATCTTCCAGCCTTTCCAAAGTCGGAAGTCCAAGATTTTTATATTTCGGGATTCAGTGCTTGGTAAGTTTTCATCTTTGCACTCTAATTCAATGGTCAAACTGGCATTGTAGCCATGCCACATGGCCAGCAAACCATTCCCGAGGTGTAATGGGCCATCATTAGGCTTGCAAAATTTCTGGATCATGAACAGATTGGCATGTGTCTGAACCTCTCCACTTGCTCTGTCAAACAGATTCTCACTCACTTTCATCAAGATGGAACCATCCCCAACCCAGGGAAAGACTTGAATGTTGTCCAGAAGGAGAGAGTTGGAAGGAGGCACCTTAGTGATGTTGATGTTGAGGTACATATCATATCTATGCAGTTTCTTCTAGGTACTACAGTATGTAGAAAACCTCAGATCTTTACTTAGATGAACTCCAAGAAATGTTATAAGCATCCTATAGTACTCAGGTCTTGCATGTGACTGTGTGGAGAACACTTTGCAGATACAGTACCATTAGTATATGTGAAACTGAATTGAAGTATGACATCACTGGCCTTGTCAAAGCATGATATGGCTTACATGATGTTACATATTATTATGTACCATTACAAAAATGAAATCTTAGCTATGTATTCACATATAATGCCATACTGAGCTAAGTACTTAGCAGTGATGGACTTACAGTACAATCACTACTGCCCAAAATGAAAGATTGCTCATGGTCAATGGATAGCACACATCCCCTTCACTTTGGTTGTAGTGGTAGGTTGGACTCTTGGAGCCTTTTGAATGCATCTTGCATGTCCATCTTTGTTGGAGTTCTTGGATCAATTCTATATGTTGGTCTGGTCCATTCCTTGGGTCATGGTGATCATTTGATAATGATGACTTCTATTGGGTTATTCTCTGAGATCCTAAACCTCTCACACTCTAGAAATGGCATGTGAGTGATTGAACAACATATAATAATAATACTTACACCTTTGCTACTGTTCCCAGACTGACTTGAACCACCACTGTTGCTATCACCAACACCTGCATCCTCAAGGCAAACAAGGGAGTTCTTAGGTGCACGATCTGACATATTTCTACTTGGAAGATGTGCAACAACACATAGAGGTCACATTCACCTTTTAAATAAGTTGAGTTTATCTGTTGTCTATACTGAAATTAGCCCTTGTTTTGGCTTGTCACAATTCAGTTGATATTGGGGCCTGACTAGATCAGGAAATCATGTAGTCTTCTCTTCAATATTGATACGAATTAGACGTTTTCTCACTTATTTACGTAGTTAGCTAACACTTGAACGATCCCACGAACGACTTACATAGTTACCATTATACCTAGACCCTACATCTAGACCATACGTCACACATTAGTCAGCCTACGACATAACCCTATACCCATAGAACAGGCTAGACCCCACTACGTCACTCTACGTCATAGAGAACATTCTAGTAGGTTCCATGACCGGCCCTAAGCTGGTCCGTGCTCGCAAGTAGTTAGTATATAAGTAAGCGTAGTAACGCTGTAGTAGGCAGTTTTGGAATTCCTCTTCTCTCGCTCGGATTACACCCTTCGCGTCCCGTGTGATATTGAGGCCTTTCCCTTTCAAATTCCAAAACTATCCCTCGTTCCCGGGCTCTTCGCCTCCGGACACTTCCTCCTTTCTATCACCGCTTTTTGCCTAGTAGGTGCAAACTTTTTGCCCCCTAGTACCGCTCCCGCTTCCGACTCGACACTCCCCGCATCTGACCCTCAGAGGAACCGAGGGCTTCCGTTAGCGATAAGCGTAATACCGGACCTATACGGCAGTTGCTAGCGCGGAATCCCCCTCAACTGCAGGGAACGAACAAGGAGTTAGGGTCTCGTTCTCCACTCCCCCATCCACTTCCGAACGTGTGGGCTCGTCGCCGCCATTCACCCCATACTGGACCTCAGGTTTGAGGAACCCGCTCGTACACGTGACGTACGCGAGTAAAGCACTCAGCGAAACGCTTGCATATACGCTCGTCTGGCATCACAAATAAGGATAAAGTTGCTATCGGGCATAGTGCACTAGCCCCACTTCTCTGGTGGTTGCCGACCAGAGCGTACATTGGTTCTACGATAGTGAACCCGGGTTCACGTGATCACCCGTGACGTCACGTAGGTGCGACAACTCCATTTATCTCGACTTTGGAGCGTGCACCACCTCTCTGTAGTAAGAGAGTCATTCTCCGGTTCCTCTTTTTCGACTCTCCCCCATCCTGACGGTGTGCGGTCTTTCCCGCCGTTATTGATTTCAAGCTGCCTTCGGACGGACCCCACACATACAACGTGTACAGACGCCGCTACGTCTGGGCACACCCCAACTACTCATTCGTAGTCCACACCATTCTGACAACCTACCCTACACACGATCATCGCCTCCGCACCATAACCCACTTAGCTCAACTCGCCGGCCTTAGAAGAGATGAGCCACGTACCCCAACAGCCGTACTCTCGCCCCATGTCCGCCGCCCCCGCCCCGGGCAGCTTCAGGGACCTGGCGAACCGGGCAGCAGCGCAGGGCTTGCCTACCCTGCAGCTGGCCCAGCCTACCCCCCAAGCGCTCACATCCCTGCTCCCGCAGGCCCCTCAGTCCCCCACGCGTCAGGAGGACATCGCGCAGTACGCGCTTCACCAATCGGTCCTACGCTACAACCTGTGGCGCCAGGCCTTTGCAGCGAACCCTGTAGCGGCTGGACCGCCGCCCCCAATCGAGGTGCCTCGAGTAGACCCTCCCGTAGCCGGACATGCAGTCCCCTCCCTGAGCTACGGTATCCGAGTCCACATCCCCTCCCCAGGGAGAACTCCCCGGCTGTTCCCACCGCAGGGCCCAGCTCCATCTCGCCCGCTCCCCACGCCGCCTCAACCCAGCTCCCCCTCCCAGTCGAATTCACCTGGGATCCCATGGCCCGCCGCACGTGGCTTCCCCCCGACCTCCCCTAAGATCGGGAAGAGCCTAGCGGCGAAGCCCGAACATTACGACAGGAATAAAGAAAAGTTCGTTCAGTGGTGGAGGACCATTACCCTCTACCTGAATGGCTTTGAAACCACGCCGACCGATCGGCAGAAAATTCTCATCACCCTGTCGTACATGAGAGGTGACAACGTGGCTGGCAGGTTCTCGGATCTCCTGGCAGAAGGCAGCATGTATGACATGATTAGTTTTGAGTTTTTCGTAGAGAAGATCCGAAAGACTTTCCAACCCGCTGGTCTCGCCCGGCTAGCTGAGCAAAAGTTGTTCTCCCTCAGACAAGGGAAGGACACGGTGGAAGACTATTTCACCCGCCTATATCAGCTGGCCATAGAGGCCAAATTCAATGTGCGAATCAATGGGAGGACGATCGTAAACCAGATTCGACACCAAGCCCGGAATGAACTGGTCGAATACATCGAGAGATACAAGCCCGACCTCATCGACAGCACCGACATCCGTGAGTGGGAGACTGCTCTGGTACGGGCAGAGGAGGTACTTGGCACTATTGCAGAGTGCAAGAGGACCTCCAACGTCTACGCTACCGGTCCCACCTACAACCCCCGTTTCATCCCGTGTCCCCGCACATACACACCGCCCACCGCCCCCCCTCCTTCACACCCGCCTCCCTCGGTGCCCGCTATGCGCCCGCACCCTCAACAAACCAGGACCTTCCCCGGACAAGGCGCTCCTATGGAGCTAGATAAGGCACACGCAGCCGGGCTGTGCAGAAAATGTCGAAAACCCTGGCCATGCGCCGACCACCCGCCCCACCCTCGCCCTCAAGCGAGGAGCATAACGGTGAACGGTCAGGAGGTAACCCCCGAGATGTTTGCGACGATCAGGAGCATGATGGACTCCGCAGAGGCTCCCCAAGAGGAGCAAGTAGTGTATGCGCCCGATGTACAAAGTGACTCGGGTTTTCAGTCTGTACAGTAGATGTCAGTCGCTCTATTGTACCACCACCTAAGTCATTGCTGAATAACAAGTTTGCTGTTCTGAGCATTGACGAGACTGAAAACGAAAACAAAACACGCGTGAGCCTCCCGGGCACCCCGCCCGTTAAACAAATAACCATCATGCCACGAAAGGTAAAGTTCGCGCCGTCCGTAAAACGAGACGACAGCCCAAATGATGTGGACACCATACCCCGCAAACATCCCAAAGAAACACGAAAGGAAGAGATGTCCTCTCATTCCTGGCTGAACACGTTGGACCCCTGGTCCATACGTTGGATGAAGGCACAAGTGGAAAACACGGATGTTGAGCGCAGCATCCACCACTTGAAGTCCTTCGTCCACGACAGCAGGACGATCGAAGTATCTCGAGACCTTGTGCAGGATCTCCGAAGACTTTCTGATGAAGATGCGTACTGGGTCCTCCACGACCTGCAGCACGCTCCAAAATTCTGGAAAGCATCCCCCTGATTGACGAAACGAAACTTGCTGGAAATCCCCGTCAAAGTGACCTTTGCGAACCGACAGACCGCCAATGTCAAGGCGCTGATCGACTCAGGTTGCACCGGGTCATCCATCCACGAGAACTTCGTAACTGAAAAGGGGTTAAAAACCCACTCCCTCCCTTGTCCCCTCACTGTCTACAATGCCGACGGCACACCAAATGCCGGAGGCAAAGTAGAAAAATTTGTGATCCTAGAACTCCAGGTGAACGACCACAAGGAACAATTGGCCCTCACAGTAACCAACCTCGGGCCCAACACCATATTCCTTGGACACGATTGGCTGAAGTCACACAACCCAGCCATCAACTGGAAGACAGGGAGAATCTCCTTCTGATGCAAAGGGGATCACGTTACAAATAATGTAGATGAGGAGGAGGACGAGATGGACGTAGATTACCAGCCTTCGCGAGGCGACCGCTTGTTCAAACTCGATGTCATAGAATACCTGAGCAATCGAAGTGTCGCTACCGAAGTGGCTATCAAGGACTACGTCCAGAAGAAGAAAAAGACCTTCAAGGAAGCCGCCCCGAAGTACGTCCATGAGTACAAGGACGTCTTCGACAAAGAAAGTTTTGATGCGCTGCCCCCGAGACGCCCTTGGGACCACGCCATCGAACTACTCCCCGAGAACCATGAAGTGGACTGCAAGGTCTACCCCCTCAACCCTGGCGAACAAAAAGAACTCGACTCCTTCCTCAAGGAAAATCTTAAATCCGGGAGAATACAACCCTCCAAATCACCCTTCGCATCGGCCTTCTTCTTCATCAAAAAGAAAGACGGACGCCTCCGCCCCGTACAAGACTACCACAAGCTAAACACGGTAACAAAACGAAATCGGTACCCACTCCCGCTCATAAGCGAACTGGTTGATAAGCTCAAATTGGCCAAATACTACACAAAGTTCGACATGAGGTGGGGGTACAACAATGTACGAATGGCAGAAGGAGACGAATGGAAGGCCGCCTTCCGAACAAATCGCGGACTATTCGAGCCCCTCGTGATGTTCTTCGGACTCACCAACTCCCCAGCGACGTTTCAAACGATGATGAACGTGCTGTTTAGACACCTGGTGGACCGAGGCGTAGTGGTCGTCTACATAGACGATATCATGATATTCACGAGGACACTCGAAGAACACTGCAAGGTAGTACGTGAAGTGCTACAAATCCTCCGAGACGCACACCTCTACTTGCGTCACGACAAATGCGACTTTGAAGTCCAAGAGACCGAATTCCTTGGGCTCATCGTCGCACAAGATAAAGTAAAGATGGATGAGAAGAAGGTGGAAGCCATTAAGAGCTGGCCAGTCCCCACTTCGAAGAAAACACTCCGAGGTTTCCTAGGATTCCTCAATTTCTACCGACGATTTGTCAAAAACTTCGCAATGATAGCGCGCCCCCTCAACGCGCTCACGTCGGTAAAAAAGGACTTTGAGTGGACAACAGCCTGCCAAGAGGCTTTCCAAGCCCTCAAGAACACCATCTCCTCCGCTCTGGCACTAGCCATGCCCACCGACACCGACCCCTACCGCATCAAAACCGACAGCTCGGGCATCAGCATCGGCGCCGTCCTTTCCCAACGACACGACGGAATATGGCACCCCGTTGCATTCATCTCCCATTCCCTCAATGATGCTGAGCAGAACTATCACGCCGCCGACCTCGAGATGTTAGCAATCATGTTTGCCCTCAACGAGTGGCGACAATATCTCCTCGAGGCAGCTCACCCAGTCGAGATCTGGACGGATCACAAGAACCTTGCGTTCTTCCGCAAACCCCAAGATCTCATCTGCCGTCAAGCCCGCTGGCAACAGGTACTACAAGAATACCATGTAGTAATCAGCCACCGACCGGGCAAAACCAACCCAGCGGATCCTCTGTCCCGGAGGCCAGACTTTGAAAAGGGGGTGACATCCGATAACACCGCGCAAACCTTGCTCCCCGATGCCCTTTTTTCACCACCACCATCACCAACCCCCACAACAGTCTCTCTTAACACCGTCATCACAGCGAATACACTCTCGAGAATCACCAAACTACAATACAAACTCGAGCAGTTCACCAAGGAAGGCCTAGAAAAAAAGGACTCCCCCTGGACCCACAAAGACGGGCTTGTCCACTGGAAATCGCTCGTTTACGTGCCAAACGACGCGAAACTCAGAGAGGACATCCTCATCGCCAATCATGATCATCTGATCGCCGGCCATCCCGGTATCCGGCGTACTCGTGATCTAATCATGAGCGAATACTACTGGCCCTCGCTTCGATGCGACATGGAGACATATGTCAAAGGGTGTGACACATGCCAAAAGGTTAAAGCCAAAACCTTGGCAATCAACACTCCACTCCACCCGAATGAGATCCCATCATCCCCCTGGGAGATCATCTCTGTCAACCTGATCGGCCCCCTTCCCCAATTAGATGGCAAAAACGCCATTCTGGTTATTGTCAATCGTTTCTCGAAAATGATCCACTTAGCCCCGGTGATGGACACCATCACGTCACGAGGAGTCACGACAATCTTCTGTGATCAAGTCTTCAAACTCCACGGTGTCCCCCGCAAAGTGATCTCCGATCGAGGAACCCAATTCGTGTCGTCATTTATGCGCGACCTCTACTCGCTTCTCAACATCGAAGCAAACCCGTCCACCGCTTATCACCCCCAGACTGACGGTCAGACGGAATGCGTTAATCGGGAAGTCGAGAAGTACCTCCACATCTACGTAAACCACCGCCAAACCGACTGGGCCGAATGGCTACCCCTGGCCGAGTTCACCCACAACTCGCAAACCACTAGCGCAACCGGCGTCTCCCCGTTCCTGCTCAATTACGGGCAGCAACCACTCATACCCAATAAACGAGTGGAAGTAAGAAACGAATCGGCTGCCGCATTCGCCAAAACAATGAAAACACACCACAATTCGGCCAAGGACGCGCTAGAAAAGGCGGCAAAGGCGATGAAGAAGACGCATGACAAGCATGCATCCCCCGCCGTCGAATACACCGTTGGACAACAGGTCCTACTCGAAGGAACTCACATCCGGACTGACCGACCAACGAAGAAATTCGACGACAAACGACACGGCCCATTCAAGGTGAAGCACAAGGTAGGCGAGGCCTCCTATGAACTGGACCTCCCACGAACGTGGAAGGGAATTCATCCCATATTCCACGAATCGCTCCTTATGCCCTATCGCTCAGGCACCTCACCCTCTCAGACGAAACCGAAACTGCCACCCCCGGTTATCGTCCAACAGCAAGAAGAGTACGAAGTGGAGCGCATCGCCGACTCACGTAAACGACGCGGCAAAACCGAGTACCTCGTACAGTGGAAAGGATACCCCCGCGAGGAATGCACTTGGGAACCAAAGCGCAACGTCTCAAACGCCCCACAGGCAATCGAGAAGTTCCACCACGAGAATCCCACCGCCATTCGCACACTCGCCGATAACGAATGCGATTGCCCAACGTGCGCCTTCTCTGGAACCCCCCTATTCGACGACCCATCCTTCCGCTCGTACGCGGCCTCGCTTAACCGCCTCCCGGACCACCTCTTTGAAATTCCAGCACCCCACAGCGACGTCCAGCTCACCGGTATCATTGTCGACCGGGAGTTCGACGGCTAAAAAGGGGGTAATGATACGAATTAGATGTTTTCTCACTTATTTACGTAGTTAGCTAACACTTGAACAATCCCACGAACGACTTACGTAGTTACCATTATACCTAGACCCTACGTCTAGACCATACGTCACACATTAGTCAGCCTACGACATAACCCTATACCCATAGAACAGGCTAGACCCCACTATGTCACTCTACGTCATAGAGAACATTCTAGTAGGTTCCATGACCGGCCCTAAGCTGGTCCGTGCTTGCAAGTAGTTAGTATATAAGTAAGCGTAGTAACGCTGTAGTAGGCAGTTTTGGAATTCCTCTTCTCTTGCTCGGATTATGCCCTTCGCGTCCCGTGTGATATTGAGGCCTTTCCCTTTCAAATATAGTTGCAAAGATTCTCAAGGGTGAGAGTGGATTCTATGTTGAATGGTGTGTTTGAGCCATCTGATTGGTGAACCATGCATTGTATGATAAATGCTGTAGTGGTATACAAGAATGAAAAATAAAAATAAGCATTGATTTGACACAAAAAGATGGGGCTTATAGTGATTGTTAGGATCCTCAGAGCCATCAGGATTGTTAAAGTTAACAGATTTTACATGAGGTAATCCAATATCCTGAGTTGAATTCACTTTTGCATTGGCATGCTAGCATGGTACCAGTACAGGCTTAGGTGAAACGAATTCGAACGTTTTTCGCATTAATTACGTAGTTAGCTCAACACTTAGACGATCCCACGAACGCCTTACGTAGTTACCATTATATCTAGACCTTACGTCTAGACCCTACGCCATACATTAGTCAGCCTACGTCACAACCCTATACCCATAGAGCAGGCTAGACCCCACTACGTCACTCTACGTCATAGAGAACATTCTAGTAGGTTCCACGACCGGCCCTAAGCTGGTCCGTGCTCGCGAGTATGTTAGGGTATATAAGGTAGCGTACACACACGCTGTATTCCCTAGTCTTGGAATTCCTCTTCTCTCGCTCGGATTACGCCCTTCGCGTCCCGTGTGATATCGAGGCCTTTTTCCTTTCAAATTCCAAGACTTATCCCTCGTCCCCGGGCTCTTCGCCTCCGGACACTTCCTCCCTTCTACCCTCGCTGTTTTGCCTAGTGGGTGCAAACTTTTTGCCCCCTAGTACCGCTCCCACCCTTTCGATCCAACACTCCCCGCATCTGACCCTCAGAGGAACCGAGGGCTTCCGTTAGCGATAAGCGTAATACCGGACCTATACGGCGGTTGCTAGCGCGGAACCCCCCTCAACTGCAGGGAACGAACAAGGAGTTAGGGTCTCGTTTTCCACTCCCCCCATCCACTTCCGAACGTGTGGGCTCGTCGCCGCCGTTCACCCCACACCGGACCTCAGGTTAGAGGGACCCGCTTGTACACGTGACGTACACGAGTAAAGCACTCGGCGAAACGCTTGCATATACGCTCGTCCGGCGTTACAAATACGGATAAAGTTGCTACCGGGCATAGTGCACTAGCCCCGCTTCTTGGGTGGTTGTCGACCCAAGCGTACGTTGGTGCTACGATAGTGGACCCGGGTTCGCGTGATCACCCGTGACGTCACGTAGGTGCGATAACCCCATTTATCTCGACTTTGGGGCGTGCACCACCTCTCTGTAGTAAGAGAGTCATCCTCCGGTTCCTACCTTTCGACTCTCCCCCATCCTGACGGTGCGCGGTCTTTCCCGCTCGTTATCTTTTACAGAACTGCCTTCAGACACCCCCCGCACGTACAACGTGTACAGACGCCGCTACGTCTGGGCACACCCCGATTACTCATTCGTTGTCCACACCATGTCCTCACGACCTACCCCTCGCATACGCATTGCCTCCACACCATAACCCGCCTCGCTCAGCTCGCAGGATTACATCGAGATGAGCCACGTACCCTCCCAACAGCCGTACTCGCGCCCCGCGTCCACCGCCCCCGCCCCGGGCAGCTTCAGGGACCTGGCGAACTGGGCGGCAGCTCAGGGGTTGCCTACCCTCCAGTTGGCCCAGCCAACCCCGCAAGCGCTTCCATCCCCGCTCCCGCAGGCCCCTCTGTCCCCCACGCGTCAGGAGGACATCGCGCAGTACGCGCTCCACCAATCGGTCCTAGCATTACAACCTGTGGCGCCAGGCCTTCGCGGCCGACGCCCGCAGCGGCTGGACCGCCGCCCCCCATCGAAGTGCCTCGCGTGGACCCTCCCGCAGCGCACGCAGTCCCCTCCCCGAACTTCGGTATCCGAGTGAATATCCCCTCTCCAGGGAGGACTCCCCAGTTGTTCCCACCGCAGGCCCCAGCTCCCTCTCGCCCGCTCCCCATGCCGCCCCAGCCCAGCTACCCCCTCTGACTTCACCTGGGATCCCACGGCCCGCCGCACGTGGCTTTCCCCCTACTTCCCCGAAGATAGGGAAGAGTCTGGCGGCGAAACCTGAACATTACGACGGGAATAAAGAGAAGTTCGTTCAGTGGTGGAGGACCGTCACCCTCTACCTGAACGGCTTCGAAACCACGCCGACCGATCGGCAAAAAATTCTTATCACCCTGTCGTATATGAGAGGCGACAATGCAGCTGGCAGGTTCTCGGATCTCCTGGCGGAAGGCAACGCGTACGCCGCGATCAGCTTTGAGTTTTTCGTAGAAAAGCTCCGAAAAGATCTTCCAACCCGCCGGTCTCGCCCGGCTAGCCGAACAGAAGTTGTTCTCCCTCAGGCAAGGGAGGGACACGGTGGAGGATTACTTCACCCGCCTGTATCAGCTGGCCATAGAGGCCAAATTCGACGTAAGGATTCAACGGGAGGACGATCGTCAACCAGATTCGACACCAAGCCCGAAACGAACTGGTCGAATACGTCGAGAGGTACAAGCCAGACCTCATCGACAGCACCGACGTCCGTGAGTGGGAGACCGCTCTGGTACGGGCAGAGGAGGTACTCGGCGCCATCGCAGAGCGCAAGAAAACCTCCAACGTCTACGCTACCGGTCCCACTTACAACCCCCGTTTCATCCCACGTCCCCGCACCTACGCACCGCCCGCTACTCCCCCTCCTTCACATCGCACCGCCCCTCGGCGCCCGCTACGCGCCCGCACCCTCAACAAACCGGGACCTTCCCCGGACAAGGCGCTCCCATGGAGCTGGACAAGGCACGCGCAGCTGGGCTGTGCAGAAAGTGCCGAAAACCCTGGCCATGCGCCGACCACCCGCCCCGCCCTCGCCCTCAGGCGAGGAGCATAACGGTGAACGGTCAGGAGGTATCGCCCGGAGATGTTTGCCACAATCAGAGCCATGATGGACTCAGCAGAAGCTCCCCCGCAGGAGCAAGTAGTTTACGCCCCCGATGTACAACAGGACTCGGGTTTTCAGTCTGTACAGTAGATACCAGTCGACTCTATTGTACCACCACCTAAGTCATTGCGAAGTAACAAGTTCTCCGTTCTGAGCATTGACGAGACTGAAACGAAAATGAAAACCACGCGTGAACCTCCCGGGCACCCCGCCCGTTAAACAATATAACCATCATGCCGCGAAAGGTAAAGTTCGCGCCGTCCGTAAAGCGAGACGACGGCCCGAACGATGCGGACACCATACCCCGCAAACATCCCAAAGAAGCACGAAAGGAAGAGATGTCCTCTCGTTCCTGGCTGAACACGTTGGACCCCTGGTCCATACGTTGGATGAAGGCACAAGTGGAGAACACGGATGTTGAGCGTAGCATCCACCACTTGAAGTCCTTCGTCCACGACAGCAGGACGATCGAAGTATCTCGGGACCTCGTGCAGGATCTCCGAAGACTTTCCGACGAAGACGCGTACTGGGTCCTCCACGACCTGCAGCACGCTCCGAAATTCCGGAAAGCATCCCCCCGATCGACGAAAGCGAAACTCGCTGGAAATCCCCGTCAGAGTAACCTTCGCGAACCGACAGACCGCCAACGTCAAGGCGCTGATCGACTCGGGTTGCACCGGGTCCTCCATCCACGAGAACTTCGTGAGCCGAAAAGGGGCTAAAAACCCACTCCCTCCCCCGTCCCCTCACCGTCTACAACGCCGACGGCACGCCAAATGCCGGGGGCAAGGTAGAAAAATTCGTGATCCTAGAACTCCAGGTGAACGACCACAAGGAACAATTGGCCCTCGCAGTAACCAACCTCGGGCCCAACACCATATTCCTTGGACACGATTGGCTGAAGTCACACAACCCAGCCATCAACTGGAAAGACAGGGAGAATCTCCTTCCGATGCAAAGGGGATCACGTCACGAGCAATGTAGACGACGAGGAGGACGAGATGGACGTAGACTATCATGCCTTCGCAAGGCGACCGACTTGTTCAAACTCGATGTCAGTAGAGTACCTGAGCAATCGAAACGTCGCTACCGAAGTGGCTATCAAGGACTACGTCCAGAAAAAGAAAAAGACCTTCGAGGAAGCCGCCCCGAAGTACGTCCGGGACGAGTACAAGGACGTCGTCGACAAAGAAAGCTTCGATGCGCTACCCCCGAGACGCCCTTGGGACCACGCCATCGAACTACTCCCTGGGAACCACGAGGTGGATTGCAAGGTCTACCCCCTCAACCCCGGTGAACAAAAAGAACTCGACTCCTTCCTCGAGGAGAACCTTAAATCCGGGAGGATACGACCCTCCAAATCACCCTTCGCATCGGCCTTCTTCTTCATCAAGAAGAAAGATGGACGCCTCTCGCCCCGTACAAGATTACCGCAAGCTAAACGCGGTAACAAAACGAAATCGCGATACCCACTTCCGCTCATAAGCGAACTGGTCGACAAGCTCAAGTCGGCCAAATACTACACCAAGTTCGACGTGAGATGGGGCTACAACAATGTACGGATGGCAGAGGGAGACGAATGGAAGGCCGCCTTCCGAACAAATCGCGGGCTATTCGAGCCCCTCGTGATGTTCTTCGGACTCACCAACTCTCCAGCGACGTTCCAAACAATGATGAACGCGCTGTTTAGACACCTGGTGGACCGAGGCGTAGTGGTCGTCTACATAGACGATATCATGATATTCACGAGGACGCTCGAAGAACACCGCAAGGTGGTACGCGAAGTACTACAAATCCTGAGGGACGCCCACCTCTACCTGCGCCACGACAAGTGCGACTTCGAAGTCCAAGAGACCGAGTTCCTCGGGCTCATCGTCGCACAAGACAAGGTGAAGATGGACGACAAGAAGGTGGAAGCCATCAAGACCTGGCCGACCCCCACCTCGAAGAAAACGCTCCGAGGTTTCCTCGGATTCCTCAACTTCTACCGACGGTTCGTCAAGAACTTCGCAATGATAGCGCGCCCCCTCAACGCGCTCACGTCGGTAAAGAAAGACTTTGAGTGGACGAGCGGCCTGCCAAGAGGCCTTCCAAACCCTCAAAGACACCATCTCCTCCGCCCCGGCGCTCGCCATGCCCACCGACAACGACCCCTACCGCATCGAAACCGACGGCTCGGGCATTGGCATTGGCGCCATCCTCTCCCAACGACACGACGGCATATGGCACCCCGTCGCATTCATCTCCCGTTCCCTCAACGACGCCGAGAGGAACTACCACGCCGCCGACCTCGAGATGCTAGCCATCATGTTCGCCCTCAACGAAGTGGCGACAGTACCTCCTCGAGGCAGCCCACCCTATTGAGATCTGGACGGACCACAAGAACCTCGAGTTCTTCCGCAAAGCCCCAGGACCTCACCCGCCGCCAGGCCAGATGGCAGCAAATCCTACAGGAGTACCACGTAGTGATCAGCCACTCGCCCGGGCAAAACTAACCCTGCGGACCCTCTGTCCCGGAGGCCAGACTTTGAAAAGGGGGTGACATCCGACAACACCGCGCAAACCTTACTCCCCGACACCCTTTTTTCGCCCCCACCATCACCCACCTCCACGACAGTCTCACTCAAGGCCGTCGCACCAGCAAGCACGCTCTCAAGAATTACAAAAATGCAGTACAAACTTGAGCGGTTTGCCAAAGAAGGCCTAGAGAAAGAAAACTCCCCCTGGACCCGCAAGGACGGACTCGTCCACTGGAAATCGCTCGTTTACGTGCCAAACGACGCGAAGCTCCGAGAGGACATCCTCATCGCCAACCATGATCATCCGATCGCCGGCCACCCCGGCATCCGGCGCACTCGCGACCTAATCATGAGCGAGTACTACTGGCCCTCACTTCGACGCGACGTGGAGACATACGTCAAAGGGTGTGACACATGCCAAAAGGTTAAAGCCAAAACCTCGGCAATCAACACACCACTCCACCCGAATGAGATCCCATCATCCCCCTGGGAGATCATCTCTGTCGACCTGATCGGCCCCCTCCCCCAATCAGATGGCAAGAACGCCATTCTGGTTATCGTCGATCGTTTCTCGAAAATGATTCACTTAGCCCCGGTGATGGACACCATTACATCACAAGGAGTCGCGACGATCTTCCGCGACCAAGTCTTCAAACTCCACGGTGTCCCCTGTAAAGTAATCTCCAATCGAGGAACCCAATTCGTGTCGTCATTTATACGCGACCTCTACTCGCTCCTCAACATTGAAGCAAACCCGTCTACTGCTTATCATCCCCAGACCGACGGTCAGACGGAACGCATCAATCGAGAAGTCGAGAAGTATCTCCGCATCTACATAAACCACCGCCAAACCGACTGGGCTGAGTGGCTACCACTAGCCGAGTTCACCCACAACTCGCAAACAACCAGCACCACCGGCGTCTCACCCTTCTTGCTCAATTACGGGCAACAACCACTCCTACCCAACAAACGAGTGGAAGTAAGGAACAAGTCAGCCGCCGCCTTTGCCGAAACAATGAAAACACACCATAACTCGGCCAAGGATGCGCTAGAGAAAGCGGCAGAGGCGATGAAAAAGACACACGACAAGCGTGCATCCCCCACCGTCGAATACATCGTCGGACAACAGGTTCTACTCGAAGGGACCCACATCCGAACCGACCGACCAACGAAGAAATTCGACGATAAACAACACGGCCCGTTCAAGGTGAAGCGCAAGGTAGGCGAGGCCTCCTACGAGCTAGACCTCCCGCGAACATGGAAAGGGATCCACCCCGTATTTCACGAATCACTCCTCACGCCCTACCATCCGGGCACCTCTCCCTCACAGATGAAACCAAAACCACCACCCCTGGTTATCGTCCAATAGCAAGAAGAGTATGAAGTGGAGCACGTCGCCGACTCACGCAAGCGACGCAGCAAAACTGAGTACCTCGTACAGTGGAAAGGGTACCCCCACGAGGAATGCACTTGGGAACCAAAAAAGAACGTTTCGAACACCCCCCAGGCAATTGAAAAGTTCCACCACAAAAATCCCACAGCCATCCGCACGCTCGCCGACAACGAATGTGACTGCCCAACCTGCGCGCTCCCCAAAACCCCCCTATTCGATGACCCATCCTTCCACTCGTACGCGGCCTCCTTAAACCGCCTCCCCGACCATCTCTTCGAGATCCCCGAACCCCATAACGACGTCAAGCTCACCGGTATCATCGTCGACCGGGAGTTCGACGGCTAAAAAGGGGGTAATGAAATGAATTTGAATGTTTTTCGCATTAATTACGTAGTTAGTCAACACTTAGACGATCCCACGAACGCCTTAAAGCAAGTGCAGCAAAGATTTCAATATGGATGTCTCAGGTGCCAGTGATGATGATGGAGATGATAATGATGAAGTCAGTCTCAACATGCAACTACTATATGAATGATGTCAAAATATAATGAAGCCTAATGAAAGGAAAAAGACCTCAATATCACACGGGACATGAAGAGCGTAATCCGAGTAAGAGAAGAGGAATTCCAAGATTAGGGAATACAGGCGTTTGTACGCTACCTTATATACCCTAACATATCGAGCACGGACCAGCTTAGGGCCAGTCATGGAACCTACTAGAATGTTCTCTATGACGTAGAGTGACGTAGTGGGGTCTAGCCTGTTCTATGGGTATAGGGTTGTAACGTAGGCTGACTAATGTATGACGTAGGGTCTAGATGTAAGGTCTAGGTATAATGGTAACTATGTACTTATATACTACCGGCAGTGGTGCATGGACCATGCTATGCTATGACGTTGTAGGGTACTGGGTATGACATTACAGGAACAAGAAATTGTTAATGTCCAATAGCAAAAGGAAGGAGGAATGAAATGAAATGCATGTGTTATGCATATGTAAGTGAAAGGTAGTCCATAATGTTCTGGAACGTGGCTACATTGTAATATACTGTATCAAAGGGATCAATAGATAGGAATGCAAGGATGAAATGAAAGAGAAATGAAAAAGGAATGTTTAAGGCGTTACATAGATTTGATCATGAGATTGGATATTGAAATAGGATTGCATTAGAAGATGGATTGGATCTTGTCTAATGTATCTGTGATGGATCTAATAAATAACCTTGTGATGGCATTGTGGGATGGCATCAGTGATCTACAGTGTGGGCCAAGGATTGGGAGATCGAAAGGAGGGTCACCATGAGGCAAGTCCTATTGGTTGGTGATCTACATCAAACTCATTTCATGCACAGTCAGAAGCTAGAATTAATTCTACCACTTTCAGCAGTTAGAATATTCCAATACTCTAGGGCTCTATGACCCTTAGTATGATCTAGCAACCCTGCAAAATTCTTAGAATATTCCATCAAGAAACCCAGGAGAAATTAATGTTTTTTTTTCAACATATGGCTCTGTTAGTATCTACAAGTGCATAGCTAGTAGAACTGTAAATAATATGTATATAGTTAAGTGCCAGTGAGAGAAAGTGACCATGTGACCATATTCTACACAGCCTTCCATCACATGACTCAGTATTCCATGACATTTCATAAGATTCTATGATATTCCATAGTGTTTCATGCATCAGTTAGCAAACACTTGGCATTTGTAAGGAAAGTCTTGGAATTTGTAATCAGCCAACCCTTCTAATTGGTTAGCCAAGCCCATGTATTTATCTATAAAAGAAGAGCCATTCAGGCCACAAAGAGAGCAGATCACCCCTCATACAGAGCATCTCAACTAGAGAAGTTCTCTTAAGAAGAGTAATTCTCACCCCTACTTGGAGTACCACTCACAGGCAACCCACAGAAGACCTTGAGGAGGACATTCTCCATTGTTTAGATAGCTAGTTAGATTGTTAGAAGTAAATTCTTGTAGCCAATAGTGCACAAGAAATATAGGATACCTTTTGGGAGAAAACTCTAAATAGGGCAACAAAAGGGAATAGATCCCCAATGGTTTAATACTACTAGACTCCAAACATCCCTGCTACTCTGCTGACTGCTCACCTAAGAGGATAAGTGACAGTATAGCCAAATAAGCACTAAATTGCACTCTCCTTAGCAAACAATAAGATTGAGTTATCATAATTTATATGAGTGACCTAAGTGTAGTGTGAATCTATTTCAGCCTTACCAAGAAGATCTCAACATCTTGACAATCCAGCATATCTGCGGATTACCAGCCACAAAGTCATTGCCTTTTATAGCAATTGACTCATTTGACCTTCTAAAAAAGCCTACTAACCAACGTTTAGCAATCTAGTAGCATTGACTAGCATACCTTTAGACATGTTTACAGTTGCTTACAGTTGTTTACACTATTAACCAGACTACAGTTGAAACCATTTCAATTCCAATTCTTCAGCATTTGTTGGGAATTGGTGAACAACCCATGCACTTAGTTATACTAAGTATTCAACTGACTCAAACCTAGCAGACCTAGAGATTGTTTCATCAAGGAGGTAAAAATTCCCCTAGCTTATAGTATTCTAACCACAGGAGGCAAAGCAAACATCTGAAGAAATGTTGTTTGAAAAAGGATTTCCATTGCTTTTGCCTACATAGAAGTCATCAGGTGATCTGGAGGCTAGCTCCTGATTAGTAGCCTTGTGTGGATACTGAGCACTGCATCAGGTATGTCCATAGGTCAGTGTAGTATAGAGGCTTGTGGGCCTATGCTTGTGGTGGTAAATGCCAGATTTAGCTGTGAGGCTACTTGATATCATATAGTAATGGATACAATGAGGGTACAGCTAGTGAAAGCATATGTGGGTATTATCAGTTGTATGGTATATTATATAATGAAGGATATGATGAGGAATACAAGGATATGAATGGTAGAATGGTGTATGATATGGATGTGGTATCATATGGGGACTAGGTTGTGTATTCATATGTATAGCAAGGAGGGAGTTTGGTTGGTGGTAGACGAGAGTATCATCTATAGGTAGTGCAAAAGTGTAGTGAGGGTGGAAATATATAGTGGGTATCAAGTGTGAACATTTCATATTTGGACATGGAGTTTGCAGATTTGGAGTTTCTTGTCTAAGAATGTATAGTAGCACCAGTTTCTATTGAGCAGTGTAAAATTCTATTTAGATCTACTACAGTACATGTTCCCAAATGTATTTACTGATATAAAGTTTCTTTGATATTATCACAGGATTTCCATTTTTGTCTAAGTATACTATAGTTGGTCCACAGATGGAACCATCATCAATGAAAACATTCATAACTTGTTTGTCTATCTTGTCCTTGAATATGAATATCATACATTCTTGAAATTCAGAGAAAGATTAGTATATCTGTATTTTGTTGATAGTGAAGTGATTCTCAGCATTCCTAAGAGTGGTAGAAAAGCTGTTATATCATGACTGACTTTATCCATTTTCCTAGCATCAAATTCTCAATACAAGTCAAAGACTATAAGCATTTTCCACCTAAATATTGGTCAATAAACTAATTCAGGTTAGGGGGAATTGATGATCCTCATATGCTTATTTTGTTATGGAGTTGTAGGTCATGGACAATATGAAGCTTTTACTTCTTAGCATTTTAAGTGCCAAATCAGCAAGGGCAGTAGGGCAATTGATATGGTTCATATACTCCAGCATCAATTGAGTTGGAATACTAATACTTCCATTACTTTATCTCATATATCTGTTGGTATAGGAATATTCTTGTATTGCTATGATTCATAGGGCATATGAGAGATTTTGTATGGGATAAAGTGAGTTTCTTTAAGGGTTCCCCTATACATATTCTCAAAGGCAATGGCTGCTTTGTTCTTTACTAGTATGTAAAGAAATAATTATATTTTATCCAGCCATAGAAAATTCTTTTTGCACATCTCTGCATACAATTTTTCTAGGCATTCTTGAGTAAATATTTTGCTGTGGGCATAATATTATCAAAGTGAATGTTAGATGGTACCAAGATTGATAAGGAATTAAAAGGAATGGTCTTTTTAACCTTAAATTCAATTGGGATTGATTAAATTATGGGTCTGATTTTCTTATCAATCAGTTTGTGAAACGATCACCGTTGATACCACCTATTTATTAGCACCCCCACCTACACTTTCGCACTACCTATAGACGATACACTCGCCTACCCCCACCAAACTCCATCCTAGCCTAGTCCCGCATACACCTAGAGTAGTCACTCACCGTATCCTCCCCCATACAATACATCACATACTGCATACACCCATGTACGCCTTCATTAGTCGTACCCTTGTCGTATCCTCTACACCACGACACCAAGTAGCCTTATGGCTAAACCCCGGCCTCACAGCCACAAGTAAGGCCTGCATGCCTATAAACTACGCCCTCCCCCGTGGATCTACCTGATGCAGTGCTCGGTAGCCACACTGTGCATCATAATGCCCCATATGATGACAACAATTCCCTTGTCACATATGCGCTCATTACACGCACGTCACCCATAGACCGTACCTGACGCAGTGCTTGGTACACTACACAAGTACTAATCAGGAGCCCACCTCCAGATCCTCGAATCCCCCCACTCGACCCTCGATTCCCGGTTCACACTGTAGATCATCTCTCACACTGCCAAGTACTAATCAAGCCCATGCTAGATTAACCCCTAGACATAGACAAGACCCGATCTATCACCTAATACGATCTCGTCTCAATACCTGATCCAATGATCACCATATGCGATGCCTTATGCATCACCCTTTCATTTTCTCCTTCGTTTCTCATCTCTGTCCCTATCTATTAGCTCCCCTTAGATATATCACATGTAGCCACGCCTAGAGCACTCCAGACTGCATTTCACTTACATGCGCATGCCACACGCATCTCATTCCATCGTTTCTCCCTTTCGCCATTGGACACTAACATTCTCTCATTCCTGTGATGTCATACCCAGTACCCACGACGTCATAGCATAGCACGGTCCGTGCACCACTACTGGTAGTATATAAGTAGCCAGTAGAGTACCATGTTTCGCTTAGTCTTGAAATTGCCTTTCTCTCTGTCGCATATTGCTTTAGTTAGCAATGCTTTAGATATTGGGTTTAGGTTCTTTCCTTTGTCCATTGCAAGTTCCTTTCAGTTTGTAGGCTCCATAGGCATATCCTGCACATGTAGAAGAGTGAGTAAGTTCTCCTAAGATTTCAGGATCAAGATGGTAGTTACCCATGTTGCTGTCTTTTTCATGTGACTTGTCAGTGTGGAAAATTTCTTTCAAACACATATCACCTTTAGTCAGTTCACAGCATCTTAATACAATGCCAGAATTTGAAGAAAAATATACCATCTGCCTTGTAGACACATATAGAATAAATGCCAAGATGATCAGAGATGAACTTCAAACATTCATATTTTGGAGGCACAAGAATATACAGTAACTTTCAGTTATTCTGGAATTGAACCTCTAAATGTCAACAAGGAGAGTGATATTTTTTTTCTGAATTTCTATATTGTGCTGAGGTGCTATAAACCGACCAAAGATGATATGTATTTGAGAGAATTTTTCCACATGCATAAGTCATGTGAAAAGACAGTAATGCTGGATTATAATGGTTACCATCTAAATATATTTTGTAGAAATTTGAGAAGCTATGCAATTTACTAATGACAAAAGGTGAGGTTGTAAAAAACAATGGGTTCACTATTGGATCAAGTAGAAGACTGGGTATTGGTCTTACAAAGTGTTTAGCTACTTATGACTAGGGGTGCTATTCTTATGAAGTAACATGTCTGTGAATGGAAGTGACTATGGACTTACAATATTCTATACTTATGGCTAGGTTACTTAGACTTACAGATAGTTGCAAGGCCAATTCAGGTGCTTTATCTTGGACTTATGTATGTCATGTAAGGGTTTTACATGTATAGCTACTTTACTGACACCAAGATGTATCTATTCACCAGGGGTTATGGATTTGTGGCATATAGACTATAGCTTTGGTCTACTGACTACCATAATTCATATTGTAGATATCTGGACTTACATATATTGCATAGTTCACTAGCTTGTGATAGCATGGAGAATAAAGTCTCACTGATCATGTTTCTGGCTGTATTAATGTTGCTTATAGTAGTACCATTCATCCCCATTGATGATGTTTCAATTGTACAGCATGTTCAGGCCCATAGAATACAGTGGCCCAAAAAAGTGTCCCAATATTGAAAAGACTTGACATTTGCAGGAGAACCCAAAGACATTAGCTCTAACCCTTACTGGGCCATTGATAGCCCTAATCCTTGTCCTGACGATGAGCCCTTAGTTATATGATTTGATTGTCATGGCACTGAGATATAGCCATATTAAAATGATATGTTATTGGAACACTTATTTGACTCTGATACTATCAACTATCACTTAGTAAATAACATAAGGTTCTGATGAATGCTGTGCTTCAACCCTGTCTGATTATGTCACTTACATAACTCCAAATGGTATAAAGAGCAGAGATACCATCCAGCTAACTCTACTTCATTATGAAATCCATTCACTCCTCTACTAGAGTCAATATTTTCTCTCTCTCTAAATCTGGCCTTTCTACTAGGCAGATATCCTCCCAAACTGGTCTAGGGAAGTCTACTGTGGCCAGAGTTATCAAAGAGATCCACCCAGGCAAGGAAAATATCAAATTAGAATGTTCTTTCAAACTTTCTTCTACTAATAAAAGAAGAATTGTCTTTAGTATCACACCTGGCAAAGTTGAAAATGCTGTCTAGGCCATCCATCTCATCCATTCTGCTCTCTCCTCTCCTATCTCTACTCAAACTGTTAGGAATATTCTCAAGTCTGCTGTAGTCAAGAAAAAGAAGCCACTCTTATCTGTAAAGCACAGGCAAGATAGGCTAGCCTTTGCTCTCAAGCACCAACACTGGACTGTGAAGGACTGGACTATGGTCATTTTGTCAGATGAAACCAAGAACAACAAGATTAAGTCAGATGAAAGAAAGTATGTGTGGAAATTGGTAGAAAAGTCTTTGCAAGACAAGGAAATCCAGGGAACAGTAAAGTTTGGAGAAGATTCCTTGATGGTTTGGGGATGCATGAGTTGGAATGGAGTGGGGATTCTTGCAGAGGTTGAAGAGAGGATGAATGACACTTTTTTGAGCCACTATAAGTTATGTTCTCTAAATACTAATTAAATGCCCTCAAATAACTAGGTATTAGAGATCTTTCATAGCATGATAGTAGGAGGTGGGGTATAGTAGTTGACATTCCTCCACTACTACATGATCAATTCCCACCAACAGAATTCCTAGTGGAGTGGTGTGAACATCAGTTTCACACTGTTTACAGAAGTGAAATTCATCTACAGTGACTTCCAAAATTGAGTCAATATTTTGAGATTTTGGAGTATTAGCTATATAACTCAGGAACATGAGCAAATAGAGCCAAAGTATAAGTGGATGCCTAAATATGCCTGCCCCTGACTATCTATCAAAAAACTATTTATGTAAGTTGAGTATGTATCCATAGAGATATCATCAATTTAATTCAATATGTTATTGACTCAATTATGCAACTATCTGTCAGATCTATTAAAGATGGACAGTTGTCATATGTAATCTTTAATGGAAGTTGTAGAACTATGACGATATCAGGCTCAGTCGTCTGAGAGATAAACTAATATTCAGCTACCTACTGTATGATGATATCAGGCTAGTGATAGGTAGCTGTCAACAAGGAAATAGGTGCTGAGATGAGTAATGTACCTTAGTCATCTGAGAGATGAACTGAGAAAGAAAGCATATGTGGCCCTTGGACATCAACAAGAACTATCATGTGGAGAGCAAACAGAACACAACAAGAGACACAACAAGAAGATTAGAGGTGATGAGCTGTAACAAGATGGTGTCAGTATCAAGGTGCAGTGTAGCAAGACATTAAGAGATTGATGGAACAAGATAAAAATGCCCATTGTCAACAGCAGTATGATAGATGGTTACCATAGTTACTATATCTTAGTAATCACTTCAACTGACACTATTTAAAGGCTGGTTTAATCTCTTATGCCCTTCAAATTCACTATGCATTCTACTCCCTCTTCTCAAAAAGAAAACATCCTTTCTCTGGCCTCTAATGGTCATTCTACTCATCATATTGCCTCCAAACTAGGTGTTAGCCAGTCTACTGTCTCCAGGATACTCAGGGATCTTCTTCTCAATAGATCTATATCTGTTTCTGGCTGCCCCTTCAAGCTTTCAGCCACTTCTCAGCATGCTATCATCACTCAAATCACCATATGTAGAGCTGCCAATACTGTTCAGGCTACCCATCATATCAATTCCATTATTCCTAGTCCAGTCTCCTTACAAACAGTGAGAAGAGTCCTCAAAAAACATTCATTCAAGGCTGTAACAAAGAAAAAAAAGCCACTTCTTGCTACAAGAAATAAATAACAAAGTGTTTAGCCTTTGCTCTAAAGTATCAGAAATGGAATATTAAGGACTAGAAGAGGGTTATTTGGTCATATGAGACCAAAATAAACAGAATAGGGTCAGATGGAAAGGAATGGGTATGGAAACAGGCAGGTGAGGGCCTTATTAACAGAGAGGTTCAGGAAACAGTGAAGTTTGGAGGAGGAAATATCATGGTATGGTATGGGGGTGTATGGGTTGGGAAGGTGTTGGGCACCTTGCAGAGGTTGAGGGAAGGGTGGATGCCAATCAATATGTGGACATTTTGAAGGACAACTTGCTTCTCAGCTTGAAGGAACCTGGAATTTCTCTAGAGGATGTGATTTTTCAATAGGACAATGACCCCAAACATACCTTCAAAACAGCCAAAACATGGATGGAGAACAATTATATCAATCTCCTGAATTGGCCTCCACAATCTCCAGATCTTAATTCTATTGAACACCTTTGGCATCACATCAAAAGAAGCTTGCCAAGTATTTAAGACATGCCAAAGGAGTATGGGAGATTTGGGATAGAGTGGCAGAAGTATGGAACAACATAAATCTAGAGGTGTGTTAGAATTTGATTGAAAGCATGCCTAGGAGGATCCAAGCAGTGATCAAGGCCAAAGGAGGTCATACAAAGCACTAGAATTAGCCGATTCTATAGATTCGATATATATGTGGTTACAAAATTGAGTCAATGACTTGCTAATTTGAATTGACTATATCTCCATGGATACTTATTCAAATTATATAAGTCTTTCTAACAGATAGCCAGGAGCAGGCACATTTAGGCATCTACTTATACTTTGGCTCTATTTGTTCATGTTCCTGAGTTATATAGCTAATACTCCAAAATTTCAAAACATTGACTCAATTTTGGAAGTCACTGTATTTATACCCTAGTCATATCTTCATCTGCCATACCCAGCTTGGCTTACCTCCACAATATACAAGAGGTATTGAACATAAGCTAATAATAGAATAGAATCATATCATTATAATTATTGGAAAATGGATGGACTTATAGTGACCTCCAAAACTGTTGCAATAACTAACCCTGATATGGTGCACACAGCACACCACAAACACCCATGGAAATTCTGCTTGGCTTTGGTGGGGATAAACAAAGTACAAACCCCTGGCTACAAATGGGTCCCTAGATTGTGTGATTCAGCTTAGTGGCCATGGAGATACGCCCATTGCACAATGACAATACCATTGCAATAGTTTTACATCTCTTGGGATTGGGCATTAGTACTTGGTATAGCCTCCTCTTGCCTTGAGCACTGCCTCAACCCCTCCTAGGCATACTTTCAATCAACGTCTGACACTTCTCAGGTAATATCCCCTCCCATTCCATCTAAGCTTTCTTCCATAACTCATAAATTCTAGTAGGAGGATGTCCTTGATCTGCTAGCTTTTTTTTGAGGTGACTTCAGAGATATTCAATGTGGTTTAGGTCAGGAGACTGTGCTGGCCACACCATAGTCCCAAAACCCTGCTCTCCAAGCCACACTTTCACCTTCTTGCAAATATGCTTGGGGTCATTGTCTTACTATACCTGCCTGGCATAAGAGATAATCTTGCTGTGGGATATACTATCTGCATCACAAACACAGCACTGATAAGCCTTCAGATTGTGAAGGGTGCTGATCACCTGGAATGTAGCAGAGGTGACAAAAATTGTCCTATAAAGGGGACTGGATGTACTCATCTGAGTACTTGAGAGATGGAAGTAAGTGTTAGTGAACTTATTACCTTCATAAAAACATGTATAACTGTCAAATTGACTATCAATAAACTCCAGGGAGTCAAGGCACACACCTGATATTATATTGGAAAAAGTTAAGGTAGCATTCTAATATGACTACATATCTATGTTTGTGTTACAAAATTGTCCACACACACTCTAAGTGAGATATACTGTATAATATATGGCTGGCAAGAGCAAATGTGAACACCATGATATTGGTGAAGTCATGGTTTTTTTCTTATATGTCACTTTCACCATGACATGCAGCTGCTGTGGTATCCATTTCTTGGTTTTGCCCATAGTGAATGGTGACAGCAATGGGAAGATGGTTGGTGATGAAGCTATCTTTCTTGTAGACATCTGGAGCATTCTCAACCCAGTTATTCCATGTCTAAAGAACCTTTGCATGGAGCCACTTGAACTCTTGAAGTGTTGTTTGTTCATATAGTTCCTTTTATTTTCACATTCCCTAAGAAATATATCAATAGTCTGCTTTACTATGTGTTGCAATGTCATATGAATGGTGTGACTAATCATGATAATGCTAATTAAAAAGGCTTTATAATTTGAGCTAATAAGATAATAATTTAGCAATATGCATTACAAGTACACATAAATGCCATTATAGTTCACTCATACAAGTATCTGATATGGGTAGGTATTGTTGTGAATGCTTTTGGGATTCTTTTATCTCATTTTCACATCTCTCTTAATCCCTATCACCATCATGCCACCAGCTGCTCACAAGTCCTGACAATGATCTAAATTCCAACCTCTAATGATGAAGTGTCATTATTGTGAAAGCCTACTCATGACCCAAGGACTAAAGGGGCATGGAAAGAGCTACCAGAATTGTATGTATGTATGTACAGTGTGCTCAATTGAGCATGCTATGTTAAAAGAATCGAGAAGAAGTATTAATGATATGAGTACTTTCTAAATCTGAATTAAATCACCAGATATGACATTGATCTTATGGATACTGTACATTAACTAATACTAAACCATAATAATCAGTGCAGCATATTCAGAATTTGATGATGACCCAGAACACACCAGCTAGAGATGTGCCTCCTGCAACCAGTGAGTTAATAATATACTATATCTGAGTTTTTGCTCACTGTTTTGGTTGATGATTCACTTCTTTGGCAGTATAAATTCTTTCATCCATCACAATGAACCTGCACGAAACATGAATCTTGCAGAATTGTGATTTTATATTTCAAATTTCTCAGTACCATATGAAAGGCTACACTAAGGCCTACTTCCCTACCAAGTTTTATAATACCAATCCAATCATCCTGTGAGAAGATATGAATAAATCTTCTAGCATTACTACTATTGCTAGCTACAACTATTACTTATTCTTTAATTCTATGACTGGTGTCTTTATTCTCACACCCATACAGCATGATCACATGATTCTTGCCTTGTTTAGAATGCTGCCAAAATTTCCATTCAATCATAGCCCTGGTCATAAATGCACAAATGATCATGTGTACTCATTTTACATTCTAGATTTAGCTAGCACAGAACAGGTTAGACTAAATCAATGTGAGTTAGAGTGAGTCATTATGACCCCACTTGAGTTGTACTAATCCAAATCAGATGTACTCTTCTCCAGAGGCACCAATGGCTCAAGGCAAGAGAATAAATCTGGAATCAACAGTCTTCAGTAGAATAGCATAAAAGGAGGCAAGATTTAACTGCAAGACCCATCTTATCTTCTCCCTCTTAAGAGGACATCTAAGAAAAGATTACCTGAAACCTATTCTGAGTGGAAAAAAGACCCCTCTGCCAATAGGTATGTATTGTTACGGTTGTAGAAGGAGGTACACCTTTTTTCCTTCCTACTCCCCCTCCCAGACTCTGGAACAACCTACTCTTTGACTCCTATAACTCAGGATTCCCCCATGACACCCACCCAAGCATTGCCCCATTCTGAACACCCTTTCTAGGTGATGCATCACTATGGCTGTGACACAGCCCTCTATTTCACCTACATGTATTTCACCTCTGATTCAATCACAGACATTGCCTCCTCAACTATGTTCTCTCATACATAGCCTAGTATTCCAATTCCTCATTCATCTGATGCCTTTGATCTCCTTTTATAGTAATATTCAATCTGCAATCTCATATTACTATATATGACAAGAAGCCTACCCTAGATTGGGGAGGTCTATATATACAGGTGTATGCCCTTCATGTAACCTCTAATCTTGATCTACACTTCTTACTGTGTAATCAATCCACTCTTGATTTCACATCACTTCAGGGTCTGTGCCCACTCTGGAAGTGACAACACTTGTGCTCGTGATACTTCTTGTTATCACTTTGCACTTGTGCAGCCTCCTTGCTATCCATTTGCACACCTAACCCATGGCAACACCAACACAAACAGGGTTCTGCAACTACAAGAAGGGTTTCCTTGTAGACGATAGGATTGTTCATGTGCTTAACCAGCAGCAACACCAACACAGACAGGATTCTGCCCAGATAGGACGACAGGCATCACTGTTACGCTGGGTAACAATATGACACGTTCCCGTATAATCCCCCTGTTGGATTATAGGACTAGCAGGACTTAAGGGAGTTACTCAACCTCCAGAGGCCCAATGGTTTCCTCTGACTGGGGACCAACTGCTAGCTTTATGTAGAGTCCTCTCGTTACCTCTACGACCAATGGCGGAGTCTCGGATTTACCATGGAATCCCAATCCTTACACAAAGGAGGGGGCAGACCGGTGCGCAGGCCTAGGAGCAGTAGCCTTCCGTCTGCTGATTCCTAGGGCTTACTGGGCCTAATATCGAATGGCGGAGTCTTCAATGCCGGTGGCGAAGTCCCGGGCTTTACTGGGTCAGTGGTGGAGTCCTGACCGACGACGACCAACCTCTGTTGGTCGTTGGAGTTGCTGAAGCTTTTAGAAGCCTGTAACGGCAACAACGGCACACAAGTGCGAAGTGATGAGTAAGATGATCACAAGCACGAGGGCAAGCACCTTCAGATTGCGGGAGAAGGCTTTTGAGGTGAAGTGGAACCTTTTAGCGGGAGAAGCAGTAGATTACACGGGAAGGAGTGTAGATCTAGGTTAAGGTTACATGAAGGGCCCGCGTCCCTATTTATAGGCCTTGCCCATCTAGGGCCGGCTTCGTGACGAATATAGTAATGTTTAGTCATAGACGAAAGATTACTATAAACGGATCAGGCATGAGTCCAATGGGGAAAGTAGGAGTACTGGGCTATGTGTGAGAGAGCATAGCCAAGGAGGCAATGTCTATGATCGGATCAAAAAGGAAGAAGGCATGTATCAAATGAAATAGGAAGGCGGTGTCCATACCAAACGGGTAGGTTCCTAAAGAGGAAGTTATGAATAACTTCCTAGAAAGGTAGTTCTGGATGGGGCAATGCCTGGGTTGGTGTCATGGGAGAATCCCTGGTCAGAGTCGAAGAATAGGTCGTCCCATAGTCCTACGGGGGGAGAAGGAAGGGGAAAAGATGTACCCCCTTCGGTAACCATAACAATCACTATCTTCAAAGTCCAAGACTCCACCATTGGTCATAGGGATGTTCCTCACTCTCAGAAGAGACTCTACATAAAGCTAGCTGTCAGTCCCCATATCTAGGGAACTTGGGCCTAGGAAGCCAGTTGCTCAAGTCCAGCTAGTCCAGTAATCAATTAGGAAGGTTGATTACTTGGTAACGTGTCACCAGGTTATGACAGTCGTAACATGTATCATAAGTATAAGCAGTAGTAGCACTAAGTAGAAAACTATTACCATAACTAGAAAGGAAACACAGCCACTAAGTGTTATAAATATTTTTAAACCTTTTCACCACAACCTTAGTCACTCTTTTTCTCCTCATATCACATGACTATAAGTCTAGACTCATCACATGACCACCTCATATATTTAATTACCACTCTCATTTACACCTTATCTACTCCCACAATAATCTCTGTCTTAATATTCATACAGATACTTCTTCACTTTATCTACTTATAGTATTTCCTCATATGCACAGCCTGGTCCATATGCACTCCTGTAACTTATATAAACTAGCACTTAATGACTGGATTAACCAGTTGAATACATTTTGTTGACTTCCAACTCATTATTGCCTTGACCATTGGTCATTATAGGTATGAGGAATTCTTCAAATGAGACCTCCATACCCTCATCCCTGAGCCAGGACCTGTGTAGCCTGCAAATCAGACTGAGTCTTGTAAATATCTGTCATTAAGGATAATAGGTATCATAACACTTGGATTTGGCTGTCATATACAATGCTCAGACCCTAGAGCCAAGAGGAAGTTTGCAGAGTATTCACCACTTGATGGTGATGAGTAAAGTACTCACTGAAATGCTTGTACAGTATATATGCTCGCCCAGCATTATAAATAAGGATAAAGTTGTTGTTAAGCATAGTGCACTAGCCCCTGTTGTCTGTTGAGTGCCTAATGGTCTGTAAGGTGGTACTATGCTAGTATACCCAGGTTTGTGTGATTATCTGTGATGTCACATATGGAATGATAGTGAGGATCATCCTGATTCTTCCTCATGTGCTCACCTCCAACCCTAGCAAGGAAAATGATCTCATAGTTTTTATCCAGGTCACTGCAGTCACCTAGAATCAGTCTTTATATTACCAGATCAAATTGTAGGATTCCCAGAACATGGTTAGAAGATACTACATAGTAAGGATCTGAAAGAAGAATTTATCAAGATAGCTCACATAAGGAAACAAGCTAGGTCTTTGAAACCCAACCCTGATAAAATATGAACTTTCTATCCTACCAATATATTCCTTTTCTACCAAATTAACTTCTTTCACACCTACCTTTGCCTCCATTCCTCCTTAAAACCCAAAATCAAGTATGTCAGTGAACCTCAACAACCTTGTAAGGTGGCTCACCAACCTCAATGTTGACAAGGAAAAAACTAATGTCACCAAGCAAATCTCCAACCCCAGTACATGGGATGGCAACAGATTAGTGTTTCACTTCTGGTGGATCAAATTACATCTATGGGTTGAGATCCAGATATGGAGATTGGACAGGGTGCTCTGTATAGCAATCCTCTCTCAGTTCAAAAAGAAGACAGCTGGTTTTGCCCAAATTACTATGGAAAAATACTTCAACCAAGAAGAGGACAACATCAGAGATGTAAACAATGTAGTAACAGGCAGAAAAGAAGATGTAGTATGGCCATTGTGGAATGTGCTGAGAAAAGAAATAAGAGATTAGTTCTGAATCAATGTGCTAGTACATGGATCGCTAAGGAAGTTGAAAGCACTAAAACAGAACAGATATCCCATGGATCTGTTCATCCAAAGGTTTGAGATCCTGAGGAAAGAGGCCAAAATTAAAGACTATCATGCAGCTTCTCTACTGAAAAATGTAGTAGATTACAGGATCTATGAAAAGGCATCACTGGTAATGACAAACCTCCAGCCTCTCTATCACCATCTGGTATTTGAATATTAGAAGATTGGCAGAGTGTTTGAACGAATGGCAGTCAAACAAGGACCCCCCCAGCAAAGCTGCTTCCAACAATGACCCCCTCAATATCCTCCATGCTTCCCTTACCCTTTCTGTCTATCCAACTCTCACCCCCTGTGCCCACAATTTATGGCAACTGGCACACAGCCTAGTCAAGGAGCTCCAATGAAGGTAGGCATCCAGCAGGCTGGACCAAGTTCCCAACCAGCACAAGGACATGTTTCTTGTGTAACCAACCAGAACACATCAAGTCAGATTGTCCTAAGAATCCATACCACCTCAGCAGAGGCAACAATTTACTTGAGACTACGATCAGGGTGCTTATGTGTCCATGGCAGAAAATGAGTATACCAGTTTTTCTCAAGCTTTACAGCATTACATGGATCATCCCTCCCCCATTCCTCCAGTTGCAGCACCAGTACTGCAAGCTGCACAACATGCCCTCATCTCAGAGAAGGCAGAAGCATTTTATTGAGACAAGTTTGAGGCCAAGATGAAGCACTGAGCAGCCAATGTGTTGAAAGGACAATGCACATGAACAATGAGGGTGTTCCTCTTTCTGATCTTTCTTCTATACTTTGTAGTTTATCTTGTAATTCTGTAAGGGTGTTTCAATTGAGTGTGGCACCACAACTCAAATATAGTGTGCTTGATTCCCTTCAAAGACAATATAAAATATCTCATATCTATAAACCCCTTGATTCAAAGGTCACTATGCATTGTACAACAATGTTGTTATTCAACCGAGAGTTCTTGCTTGAGACCATCATATGTTGTCAGTAGAATGGCCAGTGGGTTAGGCACAAGTTCAAAGCTCTCTTAGACTCTGGTGCCTTCCACACTTTTATAGACTTAGACTATGTAGCCTGTTATGGGATCTCATTCTTTAAACTACCAAATCCCATAAAGGTACATAATGCAGATGGATCAGAAGGTGCTATTGGCCAGATCCAACATGCAGCAACCTTAATGGTGGAAATAGCAGGACATTTCAAAACAATAGACACTTACATTTCTAAACTGGAAACCCATTGTATGATTATAGGATATGATTGGCTCTACTGCCATAATCCTAACATTAATTGAATAAAATAGACTATAGACTTTCCCCATTGCACTCAATACTGTAAAATATTAGGAATTGGACCTATGATACAAACCAACACTCATTTACATACCATAGAAGAAGGACTAGCAGGATAGGTGCCATCCACTTACCATGATGTATTCTTCAAAGAAGAATCAATAAAAATGCCACTATGAAAGCCTTGGGATCATGTCATAGATCTCAAGCTGGACTTTGTTCCTAAAAAGAGTAGAGTTATTCCTCTTTTGGACACAGAAATGGAAGAAGTTCATGCATTCATTGATAAGGAACTTAAAAATGGGTACATCTCACCTTTCAAATCTCCATAGACCTTACCTGTTTTCTTTATATCAAAAAAGGACAGAAAAAAGTGCATGGTAATAGATTACCATTATTTCAATGAAGGTACCATCAAGAATTCCTATCCTCTACCCCTAATCTCACAGTTAATTGATCAGCTGAAAAATACCAATTTGTTCACTGCTCTTGACTTACATACATTGGGGTATAACTGTTATGGTTATGGAAGGGGGTATATCTTTTTCTCTTCCTTCGCCCCCTCTTGGACTCTGGGATGACCTTCTCTTTGACTCCTATGACTACACAGGATTCCCCTGGGATTCCCCCATGACACCCACACAAGCATCACCCCATCCAGAACTCCCCTTCTAGATGATGCACCACCATGGCTGTGACACAGCCTGCTCTATTTCATTTTATATGCATTTCACCTTTGATCTGATCATAGACATTGCCTCCTCGGCTGTGTTCTCTCATACATAGCCCAGTATTCCAAATTTCTCATTTGACTGATGCCTTGATCCTTTATGGTAATATTCAGTCTGCAACTTACTATTACCATATATGATACAAAGCCTGCCCTAGATTGGGGAGGCCTATATATATGGATGTTTCCCCCTTATGTAACTCTAACCTAGATCTACACAACTTCCTGTGTAATCTACCAACCCCTCAGTTCCACTTCACTTCAGATGTCTGTGCCCGCTCTGGAAGTGATCACCACAGTGCTTGTGATCTTGCTCTTCATCACTTCGCACTTGTGTGGCATCATCACTGGCTGTTTGCGTGTCTAGCCAATGCCAATGCCAACGCAGACAGGGTTCTGCACAGATAGGACTGTGCCACTATCTTCAAGTCCAAGACTCTGCCATTGGCACCACCATTTAAGCCCAGGGCTCCTCCACCGGCAACCGTATACAATAGGTCTGCACCTCCACTGGACTGCACCACCATCGTCAAAGTCCAAGACTCCACCATTGGTCATAAAGACGGCTCCAACCCCAAGGGAGGCTCTATGTAAAGCTAGCTGTCAGTCCCCATACCTAGGAACTCGGGCCTAGGGAGGTATTTTCCCCTCAAGTCCAGCTAGTCTAGTAATCAACCAGATGGTCAATTACTCAGAAATGTGTTACTTGTTACCTAGCATAACAATAACAATGTGCAGATAAAGGAAGGGGATGAATGGAAAGGTGCCTTCATCACCCCTATTGGAGCTTATAAGTCAACCGCAATGTATTTTGAAATGACCAACTCACCTCCAACTTTTCAACAGATGATGAATAATATATTTAATAATATGTATGTAGTAGTAATTATCTATATTGATGATTGCATGATATTTATGTCAAAAAAGTTAAAGAAGGAGCACAAAGAGGTAGTAAAAGAGGTCCTTCACTGCCTACAGGAGAATGACCTTTACATACTGTAAAACCCTTGAAGTGCCATTTCTCCCATGACAAAGTAGACTTTCTAGGGATGGTCATATCTAAAAAAGGGGTAGAGATGCAAAAGGGCAAAGTAGCCAGTGTCATGGATTGGCCAGTTCCTACTTGCTTAAAGCAGCTCCAAGGATTCCTCAGACTATATAATTATTATAGATGTTTCATTTCAGATTTTGCCAAGATCACACATCCTCTGAACAACCTTATCAAGAAGGACATTCCATTCACACAGGCTTCCAATCAACAAGCAGCATTCAAAAAACTAAAAAACAAATTTACAATGGCTCTGCTACTCATATATCCCAATCAGAATCAGAAAGTACACATAGAAACTGATGCCTCAGACATCATCACAGGAGCTGTGTTCCCCACATTATGTAATGATGGTAACTGGAGGCCAATTGCCTTCATTTCATATTCTTTTGATAGCACTGAGCACAATTACCCTATTTACAATAAAGAATTGCTTGCAGTAATTTGGGTGCAGGAAAAGTGGCATTATTATCTTATCAGTTGCAAAAGATTTGAAATCTGGACTGACCACAAAAACCTAGAATGTTGGAAGAAGCTACAAATACTCAGTGGTGATAGGCTCACTAGCATGTTCTTCTTTAAGAATTTAATTATGTTTTTGTTTATAAACCAGGATTATCTAATAGCAGAGCAGACACTCACTCCCAACATCTGGATCATGGCAATGTGATAGTAGACCATAACACAAACATTACAGTTTTACCTCCATCCCTTTTTATTAATTTGGTTTTTCTTTCATTAGACTTCCTACCAAAATTGGAAGCTAAATCATCTTCTCTTGGCATTAACACCATTATGGACTTTACCTTTGACTTGAATATGAATACTGTATTTTCAAAAATAACAAAAACAAAGTTTTTATACCAGAACCCTTACATACACAACTCATTACTCTATGCCATGACTCTCCTACCATCAGACACAAAGGACATTCAAAAACTATTCATACCCTTACATGATACTTTTCATGGCCTGGAATCACAAAGAATGTATAGATAGCTGCCAAGTGTGTGCCCTTATAAAGAGTAAGCAAAAGGCACCAGGAGGAAAAATTATACCACTTCCCACAGCCAAATGCCCCTGGGAAGATTTATCAGTAGTTTTCATCATGGGTTTACCTGAATCACATTCATTCACAGCAATCTGTGTAGTCATAGATTGATTCTCAAAAGAGGTTGTTTTTATTCCCACTTACAATACCTGTTCATCATTGGACTTAGCTATTTTATTCTGCGACCACATTTGGTGCACACACAGACTACCCTCTATGCTCATTTCTAATAGAGGTCCCCAATTTGTATCCACTTTCATCAAGAAACTATGCAAACTTCTTGATATCTCTCAAAAGATTTCCACAGCCTATCATCCCCAAACAGATGGCCAAATGGAGCACATTAATCAAGACCTAGAGCAGTATCTCTACATATATGTTGGAAAGAAGCAGGACCAATGGGCTGATTAAAAATGACTCAATTCTTTCACAATAATACCATCACCACAATGACAGGCAAAATCCCTTTTAACATTACATGAAACTATGCCCCATGCATGGAATTTGAAGGGAAATTAGCTCGCTTCACAGAAGAGTTGAGAGAAAAAATGATTAAAGCATCAGAAAAGAAAAGATTGAACACCTCAGACTATTTTATTGATCAGCAGGTCTGGCTCTCCACTGACAAACTTAACCTACCATACATGGCAAAGAAGCTTACACAAAAATAGATCAGACCATATGAGATCACCAAGGTCTTTCCAAACACCATTACATTAAAACTTCCCAAAACCGTTCACATTCATCTGATGGTTAACATCTCTCACATAAAACCTTATCAGAAAATGCTATTAGGACAGCCCAAAGTCTGTCCCAAAGCAATTGAGATAGATCAAGAAGGAGAAGAACAATATGAGGTTGGATATATCTCAGTATCTCAAATGAAAGGAAGAAGGTTGAAGTATCTTGTTTATTGGGCTGGATATAGCAAAACAGATAGAATATGGAAATCAGCTGACATTATCAACACTGTGAAAAGAATGACCAACAAAGCAAAGGGTGAAGCCTAAACCCGATATCTCAGCTGTTGCTGTTCACAGCAATATGCGAGAGAGAGAAGAGTAATTTCAAGGCTAAGGGGAAACATGGTACTCTACCAGCTACTTTATATACTACCAATAGTGGTGCATGGACCATGCTATGCTATAACGTTGTAGGTACTGGGTATGACATCACAGGAACAAAGAAATGTTAGTGTCCAATAGCAAAAGAGAGAAACAATGGAATGAGATACATGTGGTATGTGCATGTAGGTGAAATGTAGTCCATGATGTTCTAGGTGTGGCTATGTTGTGATATATCAAAGGATCTAATAGATAGAAATGAAGAAATGAAATGAAGGAGAAATGAAAGAGTAATGCTTAAGGCATTGCATAGGTTGATCATGAGATCTGGTATCAAGGTAGAATTGTATCAGGAATAGATCATATCTTGTCTAATGTATCTAAGGGTTTAATAAATAGGTTAATCTAGCATTGCTTGATTAGTACTTGTACAGTGGCTCAAAAAAGTGTCCCAATGTTTGACTATTTTGCAAAGACTTGACATTTACAAAAGAACCAAAAGGCATTAGCCCTAACCCTTGCTGGGCCATTGATAGCCCTAATCCTTGCCCTGAAAATGAGCCCTTAGTCATGTGAGTTGGTTGTCATGGTACTGAGTTATAGCCATATTAAAGTGACATGTCATTGGGACACTTTTTTGAGCAACATTTCTATTCTTCAATTTAGTACTTTGTATGCCCTCTCTTTGCTTTTATCACTGCCTCTAGTCTTCTAGGCATACTCTCTATCAATCCTTGACACTCCTCAACCTCTATCTTCCCCCACTCCACTTCAATTCTCTCCCAAAGCTCCCATACTCCTTTTGATGGTGTTGTATAGCTAT